>AXCO02011251.1:0-13761 GCA_000473525.2 Anopheles melas
ATAAAAGCCCTCCCCATCATTAAAGAAAAGTGCTTTCGACGTTCGACGGGTTTGGAGGGAAGTGTTGGGTGGGGATGGTTTGGGCTTAATTCTGGCAGAATTGCTATTTGGTACATTTGTAGAATTGGATACATTCTCCCGAAATTGGACATCAGTGTGGTGTCCGTGGCCCCCTGATGGAGGTGTCAAAGTTTCATCTCACGTAACGGTCACGCGCGGTGTCAGAAAACTTTGGAGAGAGAGAGAAAAAAAAACCCCTCACCACCGACCAACAATGTAATCTAGCAACCAATGGCGGCTGTCCTGGAAAAATGTGCGGTCCAGCCACGGTTGCTGACCTTTCCATGGGCATAAAAATAGATGAATTTCCTCCATTTTCCCCATGCTTGTTCACACCATCAGGATCATGTCACTCGTCATCCCACAATGTCACAATGTTCAACGTTTTCCACTCCATTCCGGAGGTACCGGCAGTAGCTTTTCTCCATCCCTTCCCCCGGAAGACCGGCTCAACATGACGTACCCGGTGGGGGTGGTTGGGTGGTTTGGGGGGGGGTTGTTTTTGGTTCGAAATGACAGAAACGGAAATTAATTCAAATATTCATTTCCATATCATCGGAGCTGTCGCGCGTGGTCCGGTGTTTTGTCCCCAGCAAAGCGTGGGTGGGGGGTGGGGGGGAGTATATTGTGTCCCCACGCCCGGGGCCGCACTGGCTGACGGATAGAGAACGATATAGCAGTGTGAAAAAGAAACGGAAGGATGTGTGGTTTCCATCGCCATAGGAAAAACATACATCAACAGCCAACACGTGTGTGTGTGTGATGTTTGGTGTGCCCCAGTTTACAACACAGCGTCACTGGAAGGGCACAGGAAAAGTGTCAACGCCACTAACGGGGGAGATGGTGGGTGGAAGCCACCCGAATGTGTGGGTGAATTTTTAGAAAGTAAATCGTCGCTCTGTGGTGGACTCGTGCGGCAGGGCGAAAGACTCGCTAACAAGACGGTGTTGCGGTGCCGCGTTGGAAGAATGGATCGAATAAATTTACTTCTGTCATAAATTTTGGGGTCCCGCGTGGATGGCACTCTGCACATTGGAGGGCCTGTCAAAATGCAGCCGCCACTTGGAGTGGTGCCGACGGCACCTAACATTCGACGCGAAGTGCATTTTATTCCCCTTTTTGCCCGATTGTATGCATTTTTTTGTATTCCATGTCTTCAGCTGCTGCGGGGCAGATTGATAAACGACCGGCAACTGGTCGGTATCGTGGACAAAATCTTCTGGCCCTCCCCTTCCAAAACAATCAAATCCGCTCAAGGTCTCGGCAGACAGAGCACTAGACATTAGTCAATGCGTGGAAAACGGAAAGCCGATTTGGATGGTCGGGGGACTTTCTGCTATTTTTAGTGTTTCCCCGCTCGGGACAGATCCGTTGCAACTGTGAATGCACCATTAAGCGTGCGCGCGCGCGATAGAAGAGAGTTCTTGGCTCGTATGTGGTGCCGTATGTTGTTATTGCGTATGGCTTTCTTTTTTTTTTTTTGCTTCTTGTTTGTAGTATGTCCCGGGCCTGCACTTTTCCTGAGGGTGATAAATTTGCCCCTCCCTTGCGCGGGGCGCTTCGTGGTGAACCTTCGAGGGAAGGTATGCGCATTTCACTGCGTCGCGCCACTCGTTGCACTTAATTGCTACAAATCTCTGCGCAACGCAACGACGGCGGTGGTTCGCGTCCTCCGTTTGGTCGTTTTGGTTTGGTCGGGGCGCCCCTCTTAGCACAAAGCCAAGCCGTGTGAGTGTGAAATTAAAAGCAGGATCACTTTTCCTTCAAGGAAAAGTGCAATTAGCTACAACCGTGGAAGGAGCGAGCGAACGAGCGAGAGCGGTATGGTGTTTTATTTTTGTTTCACAAACGCTCTCTCTCTCTCTCTCTCTCTCTGAAGCGCAGGACGACCAGGCCAAGGAGGGAAGAGGATGTTGTGCTTCTGCTAGCCTATTACACGCTGCTTCTAATTATAGAGCGGATGTTCGGGTTCGGAAATGTCACTGGAATCATCTAGCTGCTGTTGGCAGCGGAGCAACCAACAAACGCAGCTGTGTGCCTGCGCAGAGAGGAGAAGGGGAGCGGGAATCGAATTAAATGTTTTTATTAGGCGTAACATGAGATTTGAGAACACACACACACACACACACACAGACATACATGCTGGAGGACGGCACACATAGTACCGATAGTAGAAGGGAAAGAGGAAGCAAAGCATGAGATTGAAAGTGAATCCCTCTCGTGAAGCTGCGTTTTTTGTATGTATGTGTGTGTTTTTTTGCCATAGAATCGGTTTAATGCTCCACATTTGCTCCGAATGTGCGGGGGGAGGAGGGTTTTCTGTCAACCTATGTAACGAACCGGGCGGTATCGGTTTAATTAAAACCATTCACCACACTGAGAAGCGAATCGGCACAACCTGCTCCAAACTTTTACTGTTTTTAATAAAAAGAGGGAATCGCTTTCTGTAGTGAACTGCAAAATTGAGCAAATATTAATTAGGTTTCGTTTTTTTTTAATAAACGTAGACCTGTTTTAGGGATCGAACCATAAGGGTATGGAGAGTTTAAGGGAAAACGTGTATTGATTTTTCCTTATTAAAGGTGCAAACATAGGTAGCGTGAAAGGGAAAATTAATTTTTGGCGTACAATCAGGAGCGAAACACTAGATGAAATATTAAGTTTTATATAGTAAATTGGAGCTAATTTAAATGAAGGATGAATGCAATTTCTTATCATCTTTTACTTACTGTTTTAGATGATTTCTGGAACATTGAAAAGTCGATTATTTGATTAAAAAACACGTTAAAGATATGAAATAATTAGTAATAATTGCAGCTAGATTTTATTCCCATAGAGTATGACATTTAACAGTTATGGCAACATTCTATTCAAAATCACGCTTCAAACTAAGCTCATTTAGGCTAGCAAAACAGTTCGAATCAGCGTGTCCTCTTATATATGACTCTTTCTAAGAGAAAACGTGTTTTGTTTAAGACAATGATTTTGCGATGCTCTGTTGTTTGTAAAGCATGTCAAAATCTGATGTGGCAGAGTGCAATTTTCAATTGAAAGTATGCGCATATCCCGGTAGATGAACATTTCCACCCTTGGCATGGGCTGTTAATTCAAACCTTAAATCCCCCTTAACAAATACAACCAAACATCCAAATTTTCATTAACACGTTCACGCTACCCCTAATCACTGCTTAACGGGCGACTACAAACAGAACCTTTCAAGCAGTTAGATACCAACACAACTACCAAACATTGGCGTAGTAAATGCTCCAAACAGCATTTAGCGGGTGCATTCCTTGCCACGCGGCACGGTTAAACACACGTTGCCACCCCTCTTGGTGGGGCAGCCAGTGTCTTCAAAAACACACGGCGGCATCACAAACACGTCCAACACACCGATACAAAATCACGGCACCGGGACGACTTCGTGACTGAGAAACTGATCTTACCGCACCTCAATTTTGTGGTGCTTTATTTCTCTACCCCCCATCGCCCGAACACACCGAAGCGAGCAGTTTGCTTTTCTTTGTCCAGTAATCTGGGCCAAATTCATTAGACCGCTCCCCATGTCCCGTCGCCGTCGCCATCTCGTCCGATGTGGAGAATTGTTTGTCGCGCTTTTTTGTTTCCTTCCTCTACGTTCACCTTCACCTTTCGCTAACCTCGTTTACGCGGGGGAAAATTGGAGGCGAAGAAAAAAAAACAACCGGGCGCTAAACGATGGCCACCAGCAAACACACTGCCATTTGTCGAAGGTTAGTGTACCCCGGGCGAGGCAGCGCGAGCAATGAACGAAAGAAAGAACAAATGCGCGAGATATTTTGCAAGAAAAGTTTCAAGTGCGTTTGAGGGGGGGGGGGGGGGCGGGGAGAAGACATTGAGTAAAATCAACTGAAGAAAGGAAAAAGGGATCGGTGTTTTGGTGTTGAATGGAAAAAAACCAAAAATGCCGTCCGTACAAAAAGTAGGAGCTAATGTCCACAAATTAGTGGCGCTCCGTCTCCGTAATGGTGGTGTTCACCAACCCCAAAAGTTCTCTACTGTTGTCCGTTCTAATGTTCTAACAAAATGTCGCCGTGGTCGATTCTTTGTTTTTGTTACGGCCGACAAAATAGACGAGCGAATAATCTAACGCGAACTCCAAACCACAAAAGGAAATAGAGAGAGAGAGAGGGAGAAAAAAGCGATAGAAAACTATCACCACATTGAGTAAAATCAACTGAAGAAAGGAAAAAGGGATCGGTGTGGAAATAGAGAGAGAGAGAGGGAGAAAAAAGCGATAGAAAACTATCACCACAAACCCCAGAAACACAAAGAGAAGTAGCGAGACGCAATAGTTGAGACTTAGACACAAAAGAAACAGGCACATTGGCTGCCAATAATGTGCTAGCAGCAGCAGCAGCAGGTCTGCTAAGCAAAAACCTTTTCCCACTTTGCTCCGAATGTGCGGGGGGAGGAGGCACATTGGCTGCCAATAATGTGCTAGCAGCAGCAGCAGCAGGTCTGCTAAGCAAAAACCTTTTCCCAACTTTGCTCCCGTCTAACTTTCGACTTCAAGTTTTCACTGATCACCTTTTTTGTTTGGTAAGGTGGAAGACGTACAGCGACTGCTGTTTTCGTCTTGACAAGGCAGAGAACGGAGAGCAACGAGGGTGGGGGGGGGGATCTTTTCAACAGTGTTTAGCTGTCCATCTGCGGGCAGCTGTGCCGCAAGACTCTACCATCATTCCCTCGGGAGAGCAAAAGACAAACGGTTTTTGGACCGTGGCGATCGAGACGGTTTAGAGCAACTCCCTCGCACTCGCGATATGTCCGTGGATGGAAATTCAATCAATCAAATCGAATCGGCGTTTGAGATGTTAGGGTCTGACTGGTGGAGCAGTGATGTGAGTTTGGAACAGGGAGAACGGAATGCCACAGAGTGTGGTGAGAACAGGCGGCTAGAATCTTGGAACGGTAGAGGAGGTTTTGAGGTGTAACATTAATTTGATCGTGGCGAATGATCCCACCCGGTGGGGAGTAAGACCCAGCAGCAGCATAGACAGCCACACGGTCGGACACAATGTGGTGCTGGAAAAGGGGAGGAATGTTCGTGGGCAAAGGCAATGGCTCCAATGGTTTCTTAAACATTGCTAATGATCGACGGGAAACGAAACGTACGCAAATGCGGTGCGGGTTTTGCCTGCTGCGTTCCCCCGGTCGCTGTGTGTTATGATCGGGATTTTGGAGTTTGGCTCCGGAAATCCCCATCTCCGACTATGCATAGCGGCGGTATATGTGGGTAGAGCGACCGGTGCTGGAGCAAAACAAGTGTTTAATGAGATTGAAATTGTTCTGCACCACAGCCAAGCGCGCACTGCGCCTTAATGGGCATGCAAGAATAGAAACTTTTCATCACATACACACATATAGCAAACACGCTTCACCCTAATGTGCATGACCTTTAACGATGATTAAACGGTTAATTCCTCTTTATTGGATGGGGGTTTGAGCGTTTTTCCTTTGCTGCGGATCTCTGACGTGGGGATTATTATTTGGTTCGCATTGGGCTGGGAAGGATTAGTTGCGGCAGATCTTGCATACTTCGGTTCGCATTTGGGCAGTAATGGCGGGAATAATGGGGGTTTGATCTTCTGTTTTTGATTACCTCGACGCTAGGAGAGCGAGCGCTCTCGGTTCCGTTAGATCGCTCAGCTTGAGGTGCGATTTGTTGAAAATGTGGCTGATTGGTTTGGAGCAGCAAGGTGGCGGCGATCTTTCGGACAAAAAGCAGCCCTTGGTTCGAGAGTTCCGCGATCGTTATAAATCTGTACCGAAATCATTTTTTTTTTAAATATAAGGATGCCAAGAGGCTGCCACTTGCTGTTGCGGTTGTTTTGCGGTGTTTTTTGGACATCATCGGAATGAGGAGGGACTGGCGAGCGAGAAATGTTACCGACAAGACAGCATCACGTGCTTTGCTGCTGATGTGCAATTGCTGTTTCGGCACGATGTTGCTAATGAATTTCTTTAGCGCTTGCAAGCGAACTTGGGTTTGAGATTTGAGAAATCGTGATTGACCTGCATTTGGATGCTTTGGGGAGGGGAATGTTTCTTTCTTTCCCGACTGTTTTTCGGACATCGTTTCAGAACTTATTGCTTTCTAGGCTAGATTGTTGCAAACATGGCACGCACTTCGTCACACTGTAAATTTGAAACCTGTCCCGAAATTGACAAAATTCTAATCTGTCTTGAAGGTTCTCATGAAAAAAGCTCAATAGCCCAATATACCCTTGGTGGAACCGTAATGCTCTCCGATTTCAAGCGTCAAGTAGCCCCCTCCTATGTTTCGTATGTTTGGCTCGGTTTTGCGAAGGTCTCGATCCCAGTTCTGAAGGGTTTTTGGGGATATCGCTTAAAAGCTTAATACAAGAGCAACAAAAAAAAACCCATGTCTATTGAAGTTTGAAGGCGGTTCGTAATTAAGTGTGACATTTTTGCATTCCTTCTGTCGGCGGCGTACCTGTGGCCCAACCGAGGATAAAGCACACAGCACCTCGTCCCGAGAAAAAGGGTCTTTCGACCCGGTTTTGGGCTCAAGATTTAATCAAGGTACGCGCTCTCGCAAAAAAGGTGGTCCAATCCCCATGAGCACACATTATGAAATTGAAATACGCGTGTGTGTGTCTGTGTGTGTGTGTGTGTGTATGTGGTGTTGTTATTTTATTTATATTTTCCTTACAAATCTGCCCTTCCAGCCGTTGAGAAAAGGTCGCCCAGGTAATAGCTGCGCAGCTTTGTTGTTGTTGCCGTTTGTTGCACCGTCCGCGCTCTCGGAGGCTCGAAACTGCTGGAAACCTAATGCGAAAAGCGAGTCCGCACATCAGCGATTGGGTTTCACTTGGAACCGCTCTTCATAGAAGGCCTTCTGCCGGGCGGCTTCTACGGCCCGCGAAAGTGGAGCATCGTGTGTGGAGGCGCGAGGCACAAAACACAAAGAAATGGAATGATGCTGGGGTGGTGCGCTCGATGCTCGATGACACGCCGTTGATGATGAAGAGCGTTGCGTAGCGTGTTTTGTTGTTGTTGTTGTGTAGTGTGTGTCAAGATGTTATTCTGCTTCGATCACGATGGGGCGGTGCTTGAGAAACGGCGGCCTCGATCAACATTTTTCCATTTTTCAAAACCTCATCATCAAACACGCACACAGCGACGTTCAAGACACTTTGTGCTGTTAGATGAACCGGTAGGAGATTCGAGCCACAGAAAAAAAAAAAATATGGGTTGCAATGGGCACTGATGGTGTGTGACTCATGCTGCCTGATGCTGCCTGGAGGGCGTTTTTTGGGTTGCAGTTGCTAAAACAATTTTACGTAAAAACCGAACAACCATCAGGCTCAATAACTCCTCACGCCTTTCGCCGTCGGCTCGTTTAGATAAAGCGTTTGAAGCGTCACTGTTGCGCTGCTGGGCGTCAAGTGGGTTTCGAGCGCAAGCATACGCCCCCCGAATCGATGGTTGCTGATTAAACGATGGCCCATGAATAATGAATGCAATTTTTATGTTGATGTGAAGTGGCCCTTTCAAACAGCAGACGGCTCATCTGCCAATGCGCTCCAATGCGCGCTCGGTCAGTTCGGAGCGAGCAAACGAGCACCCCGGGTGCGTGAGCAGGCACTTAGTTTAATTAAGCTAACAGCCTATAAAACTCGACTAAGCCTATACCACTCGACCAGATTGCATGTGTGTGTGTGTGTGTGTGTGTGTGTGTGTGTGTGTGAGTAAATGAGTGGCGACTAATAGAAGGAATGGTTCCTTATGAATGCTTCTTACTGAGCGTGTTGAGTGTCGCTCTGGGCCTAAGAAGCATCTGTTGCGCATGTTGTTGCGGTGGTGCTTGTTGCGGGACACTCGAGAGCCACCGAAACGACTTTCTGCTTGTGCCGGAAGCAAGTGAAGTGCGTCTGTGAAGATGAGAGTAGCTTATTGTTTTCATTGTGTTACGACACAAAGGTCCCAGCATCTTGAACACTGACTGTACCAACATGGATGTGTTTTAGTACGCGACACGACGAAAGATTTGTTGCTTTTTGAAGGGATGCTTTTATGTTGATGTTGTTACATTAAAAAAAACGCATGTCCTTTATGACACTCGTGCGTTGAAAGAAAGGACATTGCCATGGGGAGAAGTTGAGCTTTTGTCATTTTTATGTCATGCCATGCCGCGGAACCATCTTCCGGTAATGATTTTTGGTAAAACACACAAACAACCACCATCATCATCACCAGCAGCTCCGTAGGGGACGCACACAACCGGTGACGCCTTTAAGTGGTCTTAAAATGAGGGGAGGGCATGTATCGCCATAAATGTTTGCCCTCTCGACCAGAGACTGTAGGACACCGGTGTGTCCGTGTTTGTTGAGGTTAAAAAATCAACAAGGGAATAGCATTTCATGCCTGTGTAAAAACGCATTTAAAATGGCTTTAAATTTCGCATCCTCGCCTGCTCCTGCTTGGGTTCAGCGAATTGTGTTCTAACCGTGACACGGATTCTACCCCTTTGGGGGGGTCCAAAAGGGGGCCACACATTTCTTGGAAGGTATGATCGCCAATACCGCACAGGGTGAAGGAGCAGCAGCAAAAAAGGAAACAAAAAATTAAAAATAAATGCCAATACCGCACAGGGTGAAGGAGCAGCAGCAAAAAAGGAAACAAAATCCTTCCAACCAACTATTGCGCCATTCGAGGTCGGAAAGGTTAAAAGAAGGAAACGACGAACCGTATTATCGGTGCCCTGCGATGACATACTTTTGCTGTGTGCCTCTGCTCACTGTTTGCCTGTTTCCTCTTCCCGAAAGCCCCAGCTCGTGACGTTTTGCGTCCCGTTTTTTGTTGTTGTTTTGCATCCCCTTGGCTGCTAACTATCGGCCATTCAAGGACACACGACGACACCTTTCTGTCTGATTCCGTGCTGTGCCTTGCCGTGCGCGTCGTGCTGTGTTGGGTGTGCTTTCGTCGCCACGTGAGCAATCGCTTGGGCCCGTGATTCATTTATGATGGCGTAGGGAGGGGAAGGGGGTGGGGGAATGTTTGTCTCCCCGTAGCCCTGTGTTTTGTTAATGACATTCTGAAAGGACTGCTGCAGACTGCTTGGGTAGGATGTAAAACAACAATTATATAACATGGCCTTTTTTGTTGTTGCTTTGCCGTTTTCGAGATGAGGGGAGATCCATGGCGAAAACGGAAATACAAGGAACGGTTCGTCGTACCTACCCAACGATAATTCCGACACAACTCAAGGACATGGCAATGTGAAGAAGCAAAAAAAGAAGCTTTTTAAAAAAAAAAAAAAGCTTTTTAAAAGCACCTAAAGCTCCCTTTCTCACTAGCTCGTTTCTGTCGGTTTATGGTGACAAACCGTTTGCAATCTAAAATGAATATCAAATCGAGCGCAAATCGTGTTTTCGTCGTGTTATCAGCTGCGTTCCGTAGAATCGAGAGGGTTTCAAGGTGAAAGTCTTCTCGGAATGGGTTTTTTTTTTGGCCGGTGAGACCTCGGTGAAAAATCACCTTTTTCCCGTGGTAGTAAACTTTCCATGGTACAGCGAGAGAGAGAGAGAGAGAGAGAGAGAGAGAGAGAGAGAGAGAGAGAGAGAGAGGAAGGAGCTTACGATGTGCCGACGTGTCGGCATCACAGTTATCTCCTCTAATCAGCTTATTTTTCAATCATGTCAACTATTTACATGATTTTCCTATTTTTTTTCTTGCTGCCGCCGTAACTCTGAACTTTCCCACGAACGCGCGATGGCAGGAGACGACGGAGAACCCTTAACACGTTGACCTACATTTGCTTTCTCTCTTTCTTTTTGCCTCTCCCAGCACGTGCTGGAAAATGTCAGAAGGCTGCGTGTGCTGGGGGGGGGGGGGGGAGATGTTTTCGCATTTCCCTTCTGATAGGAATCGCCCCCAAAGGGGGTAGTTTGGTTTTGTATTTCGCTTGCGTATTAACACAGACACACGGCTTTCGCATTCACCGGCATCCAGTCAGTCAGCCGTTGGGAAATGGATTTATTTTCGCCAACGATGCACACCTGCCAGCCGTTGTCGGGTGGATGCGATACGGGCAAACGCATTGCATTAATAAGGTTAGGAATCGAACGTCGTGTGTGCGTGTGTTTTCGCCGGAACATGGGGCACAGAAATGGAAAGATTCCGCATCCAATCGGCAGCAGCAGCAGCACCACCACCAAGCAATCGAAAGTGTTTGGCTGTGTTAGGTGGCAGCAGAAAGAGAAACCAATGGCGGCGCATCGGTGGCCCTGTGGGGTGCTATCGGTGGTGCATGCGAACAGTTTGGATCATTATGAAACGCTTCTTCTCGTACGATGCAACGAAGCGCGTGCATAACGACGACGGCGACTACCGTGCACTATATGCGTGTGTTTTTTTTTACCCCTTGCTCTGTACGAGACCGTTTCCGGTCATAGTTGAGTGGCAGTGGAAAACAAATAGTGGTGGCAAGAAGTAGTAGCATGATGCGCTTTGCGATGGTTTAGCAGTAGCGAACGGATCGACGGATGTTGCACGGTTCAGTTCTACGTTGGGTGGGTGGGCAGTGAAGTAGAACAGAGCGCGTCCATGCGCGGCGCACTTCTTAGTCATCGCGCAAGGCGGCGATGCGTCGCAACGGCCACTAAAACTTTGATGATTCATTGCACTGTGCGATCTGGCGAACAGTGAAAGGAACAGCGATTGAGTGATTTACTCTGTTTCATTCAGTCGCTTCTTTTTCGACACGTGTGTCTGAGCGTGAGATTGGAGATAACGATGTCTTCGCTTCGGTAAATTGGGAATTGAAATCATCCCCTTCCAAAAATAACCTCAAAAAATTAAAAATAAATCCCAATCATCGTTTTCAAAGTGACCTTGGTGATTGTTTGGACCAGGAGTATAAAATCCCTCCTCCTCCTCCTCCAAACTTTAATTATCTTGCCGAGGCTCACAGCTACAGTCCCCTAATTTGGCGTGCTGGTTATTAGAAGCAGGCCCTCATCCCGCCCGTGGCCCTGAATAAATATCAACAGTTTTTCTCCATTCGCTTCGATCACGCAAGTGTGCCATCTCGTCCTCTAGGTCCCTGGTCGCGAGGGATCCCGGTCCCTGAGCCAGCAAAGCAGCATCATTAAATCAAGCATCTCAATGTTACCTTACCAGTGGGGAAGTAGGAGATAGAGCAAAGAAGGCAGTAAATTTATGCACCCCTCTATCCCCAACGCGACCCTCCCGTCACGTCGAAGGTACATTATTATGGCGTACTTTATGTGTATCTCCCACGACGATCGCAAGCCGAGCCGAGCGCACGATCCGCGAATTGGTCACGTGACCGATACGAATTATGGGGGACCCGGGTGATGTGATAAGCAATTACCGAGGGTTCGAAGATGAAGATGACGTTGTTCGTGGTGTCCTCCTACTCTACCATTTATAGATTGGAATCGCTCGAGGGAAATGTAGCAAAAACATACCCCTAAATTACGTGGCATTAGTGGGTGGGTATTGAATCTCTCCATCCCGGCCTCCACCTTATCGGCCGTGGTCGGTGTCGACGATGACAGACATTTCCTGAAGTTTTCCATTTTTTGCAGAGGGTGTGGGGTAAAGTACCCAACGTATACATTCAAAGGCGTGTGCCGTGCGCTACCTTCATTTTGGGGGTTTCCTCTCGGGATCCCGAAAACCCCTGTCCGTCCCGTCGTTGGTTTCGGATTGAATTCCCTTTTTCATTTCATTTTCCACGCTAGTTTAGGATGGCTTTTTCCCGCAACGTCCGGATGTCATCCCGTGGCAGTGTGTATGTATGTGTCTGGGTTCTAGTTACTATTTTCGGCAGCTTTTCGTGAAATTCGCCGTAGTTTAACAGCGCCGCTTAATGGCGTATCAACTAACATCCTTCGTGGAATGGGCCGGGGGATGGAGATTGTACGAAGTCCCGTTTATCCGCCACTTGCCCACCACACATCCACACACCCCTTCTGCATCCAGAAAAACCGAGAACCAGTACCGTTAGGGGATTCGAGTTGAGTTCGTTCGTATTTCGCGGCACCGTACAGAGTCGGTATTAAATTTCCAAATATTTGTCGAACACTGATGACACGACGGGCCGCAGAATCAAAGTGGTGTGGGTTTGGTACCCCGAATATCATGTTGCGCGGGGCCGGGCCGTGTGCTTCATTCCCGGTGTGGCCCGGGAGCGCTAAACTAGTTTGATGTTAAATGTGTGGAAAACACGTGGCGTGACGCGATAAGCAAGTGTGCGGCGTGTTATCTCTCAGGGGTTTATAGCCTAGGGGACGGGACGGGCTGCTGTCAATGGTATGGGCATGGGAAGCATAGAAGTGAAGAAGGGTGTGGTGTTTTCATTGAACACGTTTTATCGAGTGAAAATATCGTTCAATAATTTTCCACCAAATCAGTGCTATTGAAGGAATATATTATGCCACTGCTACAGCGAATAGTGTTACGCCTTCAATGGAATCATGGAAATCGAGTAAAATAGAACGGCCAACGCCAACCAACAGCCATTGCTTTCAAAACATTGGAACTCGATTTAATTTAATCATGGCTCCGTACCGGTCGGAGTTTTCGAACAGTGATGGGGAAGGGGCATAGAAGCGCAAACGTCTCGCATGGCGCAATGATGCCGGTTCAACAAACGGAGGAGGTGGAGGGAAGGCGGTTTGTGTGTTTGAATGGTGTGAAAAATGAGCACGATCATCATAATCGAGTGAAAGTTCAGCACATTTCCAACTGCTCGAACACGGAGAGCTGCCTGACGGTGAACGGTGACCGGTGAAAGGGTAATGAACTTGAAATGTCATTAATGTGCTCTACCACTCTTCTGCTCTGTCTCTCTCCCTCTCTGTCCAATTTCTTCAACCTTCCACCTACGTTTTCCAGCAGATCGAGTCGGTCGAATGCATGACCGAAGAAACCTCTTAGCATGCCAATATTCACTTTGCTGGCGTTGGGTGTTTTTCTTTGTCATAAAACTTCAATGCGAAGAGGTGCTGGCTTGTGTGGCGCGGTTCGGTTGAGTGGCCAACCGCTGTCTGCTCGTTCGCCCATAAACACCCATTTGGTGGTGATCGACGATCGACGGTGGAGTTGTGGAACGCTTTGCAAATGCATCTTTCCGATTACGACAGTTTTTGCGGCCATTTTATGACAGCACCATCGGACAGGAGTTTATACTAAGCGACCATAACCTACCATTACCGGAACTTGGCACGCTTCTTCCGGAGCGGAAAGGTGAAAGTGTAGGAAAGGGGGAATTTATTTCCAGCGCTTGCAAAACGCCGTTTCGTTTGCTGTGTGTGAGATTTTGTTCGATAGTGTCGGTTAGGGAAATGAGGACTCATATCGATCGAGGGTTGACACCTCGCGCGTGAACCCTCAACGCGACCCAAACGGGAAACGGCTTTCGAATGTGGTAACCGTGTGCGTTATCGTTTTCCCACTACAATCCTAATGCATCTATCGTATATAAAGGTCGTTAACTTTACCGAAGGAAATCGCTTTTTACTTCCCCCCCCCGTCGCTAAGAAGGCAGAGCGTCGGTAAGGTATCCGATTTCACGTTCCAGAGGTAAACGGTTTTGCTGGTTTCCCTGGTTCGTCGTGATAGGATAAGGTAACGCATATTGGATGTGTTTGTGTGTGTGTGTGT
>AXCO02011252.1:0-10311 GCA_000473525.2 Anopheles melas
CACCGTGTAGAGGGTGCATGTGACTTCCGGAAAAAACAGTCAACTCCAACTCCCGGACACCCGCTTAACTCATTTACCTTCGCGATCTGCTCTTACTACTACTACCCTCGCCCTTCGACTGTTCCTTAGCGCGTTTTTTACTCGGCTCCCCTTCGTCCTCGTCGTTATCGTCGTTATCATCGTCCTGGAGCAGCTCGTTCAGATTGATACCGACAAGCTTGTCCGCCTTGGCTTGCGCCTGTGTGATGAACAACTCCTTGAGAAATTTCAGCTCCTTCTTCTGATTGTCAATTTTGTCTTCCAGCAGCTGGTTCTTGAGCCGCAAATCGTTCACACGCTGCTGCGTCTCTTCCGTCTTCATTTTAGACTTCACCCGGCTGCGCTTGACGGCCTGGCGAGAACGGGAACGGGCAAGAACATTCGGAACGTAAGGACTCCCGTTTCCAGGGTGATGTAATTTCGGTGCCACTTTACCTGATTGTTACGGTCCCGCTTGCGACGATACTCATCGTCCTCCTCGTCGGTGGTGGACTTTCTTTTCGGTGGCATTCTGTAGCGTACACTGCGGCGGATGCGTTCACTGCTGATTAGCGCCAATTGCACCGAGCCAAATTGTAAGGGGTAAACAAAATAAAATGCACAACTTGCGCTGCGTCGATTGCGCGGCCACCACTTTGACAGAGCTGCGATAATGATAAACAAACAAGTGTTCGCGCGTGAAGGACGAAGGTTCCGGGCGGTTGGTGTGGGAATATAGCGAAAAAATTAGCCAATTGTAGAGCTACACTCTCAATTAAACGAAAAAGCATGTTCATTCATCTGTTTTGTGTGAAATAAGGGCAACTTTTTTGGAGTTTTTAGTTTCATTTACATTAAAACATGAATCCACGAACCTCGGAAGTTGGCCCTTCACTAGGCACCCATCATCAGCGAAATTTGACAGCCTCCCTCGAGCCAACTGTCAATGATGACAGCCCCGTGCGCACATGTTTCGTTCAAAGTAAACAGTTCACAGTTTTTGTATTGTCCACAGCACGATGGCGATCGGCGGAGGAAAGTTTAAAAAGAAAAGCGACAAAAAGCGCTACTTTGAGGAGCAGGCGGACGAATCGGCAACACCAGAGCCACAGTCGAGTGAGGTGCAAGCCCGCCCCGCCAAAATCGTATTCGACGACGAAGGTGAGCAACGTGTGGTGCCGATTGATTACACGGCTGGCGAAACCGGCACATCGTCGCGTGCTACCGGTGCGGGGCGTAAGAAGGCACATGCGAACGGTGAAGATGACGACCACGAGGGTGACGAGGATGAGGAGGAGGACCAGCTGACCAGGCTGTGGTACAACAACTTCGAACCATACAATCTGGTCGGCGAGATGGTGGACATGAAGGACGCGGAATTGGCGGAACTGCGCAACATCTGCAAGGTGGCATTCGAGGCCGAGTGCCGGGCCCGCAAGCGATACGATCCGTCCGATGCAAAGTGGCTGCTGAGCGCGCTGGAGAAGGGTACGCTGCGGGACAGGGCCAACGCAGGGGCGCTGCTGGTGCAGACGAACCCGTTCTGCCATCTGCACGCGCTCGACACGCTGGTCGGCATGGTGAAACCGTCGAACAAGGGCTTCCTGGACGTGGTCGAGGTGCTGACCGAGCTGATGCTGAAATCGTTGATGCCCACCCATCGCAAGCTGATTACGCTGCCGATGCGCGGCACAGACTGGAAGAACGTGCAGAAGCTGCAAACGCTGGAGAAGCCCATCCGGGACCAGATTTACGCCCACTGGCACTTTGAGGACCAGCTGCGCGAGCACTACTTCGCGTTCGTCACCAATCTGTCCACCATCCTGCACACCGGCCAGGAGCCGGCCAAGCTGAAGGTGATCGGCCATGTGGCGAAGCTGTTCAGCAACGTGCCGGAGCTGGAGCGGCTGCTGCTGACGGCGCTGGTCAACAAGCTGGGCGATCCGTTGCGCCCGGTCGCGTCGAAGGTGCTGTACCATCTGCAGCAGATCGTGCGGCGCCACAGCGCGATGGCATTCATCATTACGGGCGAGGTGGAGAAGCTGCTGTTCCGCAACAATGTCGCCCCGATGGCGCAGTACTATTCGCTCTCCTTTCTCGCCGCGATCGGTTCGTTCGGCGACTTTCCGACCTGCCAGAAGATGATCAACATTTGCTTCTCGTATTTTAAAATTCTCACCGAAAAGGGTGAAATCAACTCGCGCACGATGCAGTCCATCCTGACCTGTCTGCGGAAAGCGATCGCGAACGTGAAGCGGGACGTCGATCTGGCGGAGGTGGTCGAACCGGGGCTACTGGACGTCATTTACCGGATGATCCATCTGGCGGACTTTCCGATCGGTTGCCAGGGACTGTCGCTGCTGCTGGAAATTACCGAGCGCAAGGGGTACGAGCAGGACCGGTTCTATAATGCGCTGTACAGGAAGCTGCTCGATCCGGAGCTGGCGTCGATCGGGCCGCGCATAACGAACGTGTTCTTTTACATACTTCACCGGGCGATGCAGAACGATCCCATCCCGGAGCGGGCGCAAGCGTTCGTGAAGCGGCTGCTGCAGGTTGCGTTCCACTTTCCGGCCGCGCGGCTTTGCGGTGCGTTGATCGTGGTCAGCAAGGTGCTGCGCAAGCGCAAGGTTTTGTTGAAGGATGGTCAAACGCCTCCGGACGACGATGCGGTCGAGGAGGTTGCTGTGGAGGAGCGGAAGGAAGATCTAGACGACCAGGAGGAGGACGTCGAGGGAAAGCAGGACGTAAGCAAGCAAGCCGAAAACAAGGTACATCGTGCGCCAACGCGTTACGATGCGTTCAGACGGGCGTCGGAGTTTGCGGGCGCCCAGTACACGCTCCGGTACGAGCTGGTACGATATCGGTCACACTTCCATCCCACGGTGCAAAAGTTCGCCGAGAGCATTCTTGCGAGTGAGTATGGAGTATGGGTCCGTTGCTATGCAACGAGTGCGCAATGTGCATGGATGGTAATGGTGATCAATGTATCTCTCTCCCTTCCGCAGATTCCGCTCTGACGTACTACGGCGATCCGCTGCAGGACTTTTCGCTCGGTCGCTTCCTGGACCGGTTTGCGTTTAAGAATCCGAAAAAGCCCAAAACAGTGAAGGACGAGAATGGGGATGAACGACTGCGCCCACAGATTCCCGGAGTGGCCATGCGGAAGAGCGACTACGCACCGGCCGGATTCCGCGCCCTGCCAGTCAACGCACTCGCCAAGGATAAGTGTGCCGAGGACGATGAGTTCATTCTCAAGTAAGTGTTTCGAGATGGGTGCTCTGATAGTACGGTGATCACGTATTCCGCTCCTCTTTTGCTTGCTAGGTTCCTGGAGCAGAAGCGACTTCGCCTCCAGCGTGCCCAAGAGCGCAAAAAGGCCAAGGGCGGAGATGATGAGGACGAGGATTCGGACGTGGATTCGCTTAACGACGATGAGTTCGATGCCTACCTGGACCAGCTCGGTGTGCCGGGCGGCACGGGCCAAGATGCCGATATGGACGGTGGGAACGAGGTTGACTTCATGCAGGAGCTCGAACAGGAGCTGGCCAAGGAACGCAAGGGTAAGCAGTCGGCAGGCAAAAAGGCTGCCAAGAACGACGAGGACGATGAAGATGGGCTGGACGATTGGGACTATGTGGACGATGAGGACGACGATGACGATGGTGCAGAGGGCGATGATGATTCAGATGACGATCGTCCACGAAAGATTCGTCGCGACGGTGATGTGCGTGAGGATGATGGCGAGTTTAGCGACGGGGGCAGCATTTCGCTCGAGGAAGATGAGGATGAAGATTTCGACATGGCCGACTTGGATGATGATAATGATAATGATGATGTTGGGTCGGATGATGACGCGGTCGACGAGCCGATGCCGAAGAAGCGCAAGAAGCTGTCCGCTAAGTCGACGGGCATGGTGAGCCAGCGTGAGTTCGCGCGCAAGCTGAAGACGTCCGATGTGAACTCGCTGTTCGCGGCGGCCGATGACTTTTCCGAGCTTCTGGAAGGCAACGTTGATCCGTTGGGCGGGGATGGACGCGGTGCCGGCAAGAAGAAGGGTGGCGGTGGAATGATGAAAAAGGCAAGCAAACGACAGTTCGAGGCGCACGGTACGGAGGCCGAGGTGTTCAATCAGGATGCGTCGTCGATGAAGCAGCTTGCCTGGGAAGCGTCACGGTTTAGTGATCATGGTCGAGGCGGCGGAAAGCGTTTCGGTGGCCGAGGTGGAGGAGCTGGCAGGACAAATTTCCAGAAGCGCGGCGGCGGTGGTGGCTTTGGGCGGGGTAGAGGTGGTGGTAAGAAGTTTGCTGGAGGTGGCCGGGGAGGTGGAAGGCCCATGGGACGGAAGTAGGGGTCAAGCTGTAGGAGAAATCATATTGAAAGTAAGTTAGAGTGAAGCGGTTGTAACTGTTCTATAAATGTGTCATTTAAAGGAAGCATTGCGATGTAATATGTGTATTTAAATGAAAGAAGGGAAAAGGGTAGACAAACGAACCGTAGCTGAAATGAGGGTTTCATTAACGTCGATAAAAAGATTTGGCAAAAGGAAAAAAAAGCTGTTGTGCATCGGCCGGGAATCGAACCCGGGCCGCCCGCGTGGCAGGCGAGCATTCTACCACTGAACCACCGATGCTTGTGTTGGAAGGGGAGTTGATACCCGTATAGTGTCTCATGTCAACGACCAAATAAGCCGAAAATGAAGCATTGGGTGCCGTATTAG
Source organism: Anopheles melas (assembly GCA_000473525.2). Taxonomy (NCBI): domain Eukaryota; kingdom Metazoa; phylum Arthropoda; class Insecta; order Diptera; family Culicidae; genus Anopheles; species Anopheles melas. Next base: position 4,739 of record AXCO02011252.1, read on the forward strand.
TACAAATACGGTTTTCAGTGCAGGGTTACTAATTGGTATACTAATTCTGTTTTCAAAATACTACTTTTCTAAGGATAAGTTTTTGCAGCAAAAATATACCAAGAATAATGAATTGTTTTGAACAAATTATTTCGATTCAAATGAGATTTGTTTCAGCTTAAGGTCTACCAAGAATCATCAGTAAACCTTTTAGTGTTTCATGTAATGGTTTTTTAAACATAATGTCATCCATTCTGCAAGAATAATTGGAATCCAAAATGCATCATAATACAACATATCATAGAAAAACGCAACGCAAATGGTATTATTTTGATTCATTAATATATTTCATCATTACTTTTTGATTTATTGATTCATGCCTATTATAAAGAAAGGGTTTTTGTTGTTGTTTGTATGCTTTTTTCATCTTCAAGTATTTGTCGATCTTCGTTTCTACGCAGAAATCATTCTCTCATCCTTTCACACGTGCCTTCCTTCACCCACGTTCACACCCGTTTTACGTACACACCCGTCCCCATTGCCTTCTACCGGTCTCTGTCTCAGCCCGTATTATTTCATTGTCGTGTTTTGATTTCATAGCATTAACGCCCGTTTTTATATGCAATCTGCTACACAACTCAAATCCCGCTTGTTTCGAATGTATTTGTGTGTGTGTGTGTGTGTGTGTGTTTTTTTTTTATGTTTGTTTTAACCTCTTGTTTCTTTTTTTTTCATTTTAAAGATTTCCATTACAATGCGGTGCATTAATGTTTTTACTAGTAACATTGTTTTCATTTTTCTGCTCTGACTTCTAGTCCAATTATAGGTGTTGTGTTGGTTTTTCTTTCAGAGATAGGGAAGGGTCTGAAAAAGAACTGGAAAGAGCGGAGTAGATCTTACTGTGTGTTTCTTCCATTTTTTCCTCCACTCATCACTTTCCTTGTCTTATGCTTTTGTATTGTTTCGGCCGGCTTAAGTAAACCGCATCCTGTTTTCGCTGATTTGTTGTTGCGTTGATTATATTGCTACGCTGTGTATTCGCTGTGTATGTAGCTATTGTTTAGGGTTTGATTGAAATATTATTGTATAGGTTTTTTTTTGTTTCGTTACGTGACGGTTTAATTATTTTTAGCGTTTAAGTATTTTGAGTGTAAGTAAAGTGTTTTTGACGAGTTTTGTTGTTTTGCTGTTTGTTCATGGCTGTTACAAGAACGAGTAGTAGTACTAGTAGTAGTTGGTAGAATGTCTATTTTTAAATGTGAGTGTATTTAATTGGTTTGATTTACGTGTTTTGTTTTTTTTTGTTTGTTTCGACTATTTCATCGACATTAGTAACTGGTTGGCTTATTCCATGCGCTTGTATCATGCGCATTTCCATTATTCCTTTCGTTTTCCGATGCGTCCATTACGTCGTGTGTAAATCAATCTTTTGATTATTATTATTATTACTATTACTATTATTATGAGAAGTTCTATAACAGTTTTAATTGAGTGTCGTTTTGCATGTTATTTTAATATATGGTTAATCGCGTTTGATTTTGCCTTTCCGCTTCCTTCCCGCTTACTTCCCTTTCTGTATCAGTAGTGTTCTATTCTAATGTTTCGCTACGGAACTTTGCTGACGACTTCGGCGCCGATCGCTGTTTCATCTTACCGGGACTACTTGTTCTTTTTTCTCTTTCGCTGCTATCTGTCTCTCTATTACAGTAGTGGTGTAAAAACCGTGTGATTAGTTTGCAGTATTCGAGCTTGAATTGTATATGCGTTTTGATTCACTTCAGCGGTATTCGGTATGGCGTTTCAAAGGGAGGAAAGGAAAAACGCTTTGTTTCCACAGATGGAAAAGAGAAAACGGATACCAAACAAGGGAGGAACAAATATACGCTACGCTATGCTTTCTTTGCGCTAAAATCACTAGCTTCTAGTAGTTGGGTGTTTCCTCTGCTGTGTTTTTGATATCAGAAACAGGGGTACCGTTGGGATGGGTTAGAAACGCTGTATGATCGTGGGTGATTTTATTATTTTGCTTCACCGTTCCGAAAGTCAAATTTCCTCTCATTTATTTGATGTGATTTGCTACATGTGACCGTCATCTAAAGATACGCGTTCGTATTGTACTACTTTTTCTATTTGATCGTTTTTTGTTTCGCAATTTTTTTTGATTAGTTCTCGCTTATTCCGCACCAAGTTGGCTTACAATCGGTTTCGGATTTGTTCAAGTAATTCAATTTCCTTCCACAGTATTTGCTTCAATTGGGTTTTGTTCCTTTCAGCATACGATCATCTAGCACTACAGGTGTATCTCGCCTTATGACTTAAGAATCTAACATTAGACTAGAACATATTATATACGATCGCGCTTGCTTTATAATCAATTCGTATGAATCCTTGCACCTAGAGCCACTCGGGGGAGAGAGAATTCGGGATAACGCAAGTGCCCGAAGTGTAATCTGCCTGCAAAACTAACGCTTGATTCCAAATTGGTACGGTACTACATTCATTTACTTTACTCGTTTTGCATTTGCTCTGGTTCGTTTCCGTTTTCCACCTCTGTTCGAAGCGAAACTTTGAAAGCTTCGGGAGCTTTTTCTGATGGATGTGGGGCTCCTCTAACCATGTTCTATATTACAAACCAGCCTACTGCGTTCCTACTGGAATAGATTAGAGGAAAAGTAACGTTCTAAGGCGCATAGCATGATGTTGAACGTACATGAGGGCGTGTGCCATGAGTCGGCTAGATAAGGCAGGAAAAGAATATTCCCTTTCCTTGTTTAGCTACACCTGAACAGGGTGGCGATCATCACTGTCAGGGAACGGGGAGCGGATATAAGGGAGAAAAGATCTCGATTCGTTATAAAACATCCTTTCCCTTTAAGTGTAACTATATTTGCTAGAAATAGAAAGAGAGATCAGTTTTTTTTTTGTTTAAAGTGATTTGTTATCTCCTCTCTCTGCTAGATGTGCTGTTTCGTGTGTAGGGTGTATTTGTAAAATTGAAAAAGTCGCGTAATTTAAGTAAGTGGTGACACAAATTGACGACCGAAAAACCCTACATAGCTGTAGGCTTGTTTCCCCATCCCCTTCATGTGTGTGTGCGTGAGTCTCGTGTGTACTAAGATACTACGCATAGCTACCATTAACGGGCTGTTGATTGATCCCACCAGTTTTTGCTCCACGAACCATGAATTTTATGCGATTGAATCCGAAATGTCTAAACCTCCGCAATGTTTTCACATTAACGAACATCGATACAAACACGCAACACACATACACACACGCAACACATCGATAGAGTGTCATGGCAGCTGGTGAGATTGTAAGTAGTTGTCGTACTTAGCTTTACCAAGCGCTTTTGCTCCACGGCTGCAATCGGAGTGTTTCCCTCTTCCTTTTCCTTCGGTATAGTCCTTAATTATTGTTCGTTTCATTCCTTGCTTTACATCCCTGCAAACCCTGCATTGTCCACAAACCCGGTCGCTTTGCTTCGTATTCAATCAGGCCGTCCGGTTAGTATATGTGATCGATCGATCAAGTCTACTGTGATCTACTCGTTCTCTACTTATCAAACGCATTCTACATTAACCGCTAAAAAAGACTTTTAACGTCGTCGTAGTAGTTAGTAGCCGTCACACGCTAGACTCGTTTACACATCTACATCAATTATTCTAGTAGCGAGTCCTCGTATTGGCAGTCTTCACATCTGAAGTCCTTTCCTGTTTTTTTTTTCGTCCTATTTTCGAACGAGAAGAGGACAAGGATCAAGTTTTTGCCTCAGCTAAGTACACAAACTCACGTGAACTGATGGCCACCTTGCTGTACGTGTTAAGTAAATGTCCTCCACCTCACTCATTCCACACCCCTCTTTCCAATGCTTCGTCTTTCTTTGGCTTGGTCGGATCTCGCGAGAACCCTCCTCCTCCTGCTTCCCTTTCAGTGTCTCTCACAGCCGCATCAATGCCGGCGCCGGCCGTAACCGGCGCGCTCGGTCGGCGGGGACCACCGGGGCGGGGTCCGCCTCCGGTGTCGACGGCCCTAGGCCAGCTGCATCTTCTTGCAGTTGCACAGCCACTTGATGATGCGCGCGTTACGCTCGATGATCGACGGCGGTTCGCTGGTGCGGTAGAGTGGGGCCGGACCCGCCCCACCTAGCAGTGGCACACCTCCATCCGCCTGTCCACCGACGCCCGGCTGTCCGACGGCTCCAACGGCACCGACCAACAGCTGCGAGGCGGGCGCAGCTCCACCCGCTCCCGGCCCGTTCGCCGTTTCCGTACTGTCCGGCAGTTTGGTCGAATCGATGGTCGACACGTCCGAGAAGAAGACGGCACTGGACTCGTCGGAATCAGCGCCACCGCCACTGCCACCACCACCCGGTGTACCACCACCACCGCCACCAGTAGAGCAATCGTCCGAAAGGCGATGGATGTCCGAGGACGCCGAATTGTGATGGTGTGCGGTGCTGTGGTGATGGTACGAGCCGGACGATCGGCGCTGCAGCGAACCCCCCTTCGGCGCGATGTACCGATCGTACGTTTCCTCGTCCAGCCCGAGCCGGTCGAAGAACCGCTCCAGCTGGGTGAGGCTGTCCGAGCGCGAGCGCTGCTGCTTCTCGAGCTGCTGCTCCCGGTCCCGCTCGCGGTCCCGTTCACGATCACGCTCGCGCTCACGATCGGCACGTCGCTCGCGATGGTGGTCCCGCACATCGGCCGCCGCGACCGGCAGCAGGGTAGTTCGCTCGGGTTGCGAACGGTTCCAGTAACGATCGCTGATATCGCTCTTGGAGCGCAAGATCGGACGACGATCGTCGTCCACCATGGGTCCACCAGCGACCGCACCGGCACTGGCACTCGAACCCGGTCCACCACCGCCCGGTCCGCACCGGCCACCGGACGACGGTGACGGATTGCTGACGGCCGACTGGCGTCCGCTGCGGTTCTTGAAACGCAAACACTTCTGCCGCTTGAACGTACCGAGCGGTGGGCTGAGATCGAGCTGGGCCTGCTCCGGGGGCGACAGTGGGGACACGGGCGAAAGCGGTGACATGGGCGGGTTCTTGTAGTACTTCCTGCCACGCTCGTCGTAGTACTTGGCGTGCTGGCTTTTCGACAGCTGCTGCTGATGGTGTTGCTGTTGCTGTTGCTGTTGATGCTGTTGCTGCTGCTGCTGCTGCTGTTGAAGTTGATGCTGCTTCTCGCTGTAGCCGTCCTGGAACGCTTCCGGCACCTCCGGTGTGGTGAAGTTGAGCAGACAGTCCGCCTCCTCTCGGATCTTCGCCCGACACTCGATGCAGTCGTAGCGCAGTGGAGGAATGCCGTACGCGTAGTACGAGTTGCCGCTGTGCTGGGTCGAGGAGCCACTGTCCCGCCGATAGTCGCCGAGCATCATCATCGAGTCTTGCCGGTCCCCTTGCGATGACAGCGTGTGCTGCTGCGAATGGTGCTGCTGCTGGTAGTGCTGTTGTTGTGAATGATGCTGCTGCTGCTGCTGCTGCATCATCATTTGGGAGTGTGGAAGATGGGACAGCTGGTGATGGCTTGATTGGTGCTGTTGTGAATGTTGCTGCTGTTGCTGCTGTTGCTGCTGCTGCTGCTGCT
>AXCO02011256.1:0-10348 GCA_000473525.2 Anopheles melas
TGCTGGAATTTCACGATACTCTTGGGGAAGGGCGGTTGAGCTCCTAATGGACCAACGAGAGAAGGAAGATTAATCGAACGAGCGCTGCAGATGTGATGTCGCATTCAATCGGCCGACTAGCGGGAGAAAGCAAGTGAATGGAATAGATAAGGGGCTACAACCACAGGGTAAGTAAGACATTCGTTTGTAGGAAGAGAGGACAGCCTCTTTACACGACAACCAAGGCTGGACAACGCGAGAGTGACGGCGATATAGGCGAAAGGAAAGCGTCGTCCGCACCATGATAAAGGGAATGGAACACCGCGGACGATGATCTAACTGTGTGCTCGAGCAGCCTGGATGAGCATTAGGCAGGGGGAAAGGATACACAGAGAAGGTGTAGTGCCTACTCTCTTGGGTGGGTTTTGTAGTTTCCCCTGGGTAAGCGCCGATCTCCGGGAACCGATACCGCACACGGAGGAGTAGAGATTTGTAGCAAACAGGCATTAGATGATGATTCCGATAGACACACAGAAAACTCGGCCGTTGTTGTGTCCCATCCCTGATCGGTACGTGAGATGAATGAAGATCCCGAGCCCTTCTTGTTCGTGGCCCTGTTCTCCGCTATCCACACTTCCTCCTTTTCCGATCGGATGTCACCGCTTACGCATTTCCGTTAAGCTATCGATATAAATCAAAGATTAGCGCTCACCGGTTCCACCAGCGCGTGTAGCTAAACATATATATCGACTCCATCCGCCACACAGGAAACCGGAGCGCCGGGTGGGGTATCCAACTATTTCTTTGGAGATCACAAATAAGTCTGTGTGTAGCTATGAATGGTTTCGTCGTTTCCGTTCCCATGGTGTATTGCTAGGCGCAAAAGGGCAGAGGAGCATCCCAAGTGTACCGACCAAATGCCAATGACAACAACAGCAACCATTGGGAAAGGGGGGCCTGCACATTCTACACATTTCCCCTCTAAGTGATGAATGTGTAAAATGCTGTTTATTTGTGTATGCAAACACATAATTGCTGTACGGGCGGGTTTCTGAGGGAGCTCGAGTTGAAATGAAGGGAACGGAGACACGCCAACTCAAGATAGACGAGTTTGGGAAGGAGACAGAAGAGAGCGTTGGGGCGGTCCCGGGTTACACACGCTCGGGAGTAGTAATGGACATTAATTACCAACAATGTATGTGTGTGAGTGCATGTTCGACGCAAACGGCTCATTAACATTGTCTGTTTATGCGCTTTTGTGTGTGGCAACGCTGTGACTGCTAGGGCCAGTCCTAACGATCTTGCCACCATGAACTTTGGGATATTCACGGCATACGACAACAGTCCCCGTGGGCTGGTCAGTAGTTCCAGGAATCTTGCAATGTATGGGACACAGTTTTCAATGAGCTGAGACACAAATTAAGATGTAAATTGTAAGCAGTCGTTAGATTCACTCTAGCATATCCGATGCCATTGATTTCATTGATGTAATGTCTGAAATTGTTTTGTAATTTGAGATTTGTGAAGAACTCACTAGGATCTTGTGACTTCAACTTTATCTTGTAATTTGATTCGATTGAAGTTTAAAAGTAATTGTATTCTAATGTAAATAAATTGCTCCAGATGTCTAGGTACCCTCCAATCTTCTCATTGATCTTACCACTTTCTCTTGCATTTCCGGTATCTTTGATACGATTTGGACAAGGTTATAGTTTGCATTGTAATGTGACATTGCTTAAAACGTCTAGCGAGAGATGAAAGAACTCTACAGGAGTCAAAACATAAGCTATACAAACACCACAAGTCTGACTCGCATTGATCTTCTCATTGATCTTGTGACATTAAATTTCTTCTCGAGCTCCATTTCCTTTGATTCGAAACAAGCGAGGTTATTGCCTTCAACTGTGACATTCGGTTAGCAATAATCTTCCAACAGGTCTCTTCAATTGATCATGTGACTATTAATTGCTCTACAAGATCACTTATTCTTCCCACACGCCAAGTATGTCTAATTTCACTTTTCGTCCAGAGGGCAAGGCCATGACGCTGTCAGCGTAGTACAGAACGCATAAGACCTAGGAAACATCTGCCCAACAGCCCTAATAAGCCAGACTTTGCTTACACCCATCCTCATCATCCTCATGATCATCATCACGGGATTGTGAATATTCAAAGAATTGTGTAAAACTAACATCCGCTGCTATTTCCATACGTCCCAGCGGTAGTGCGGCAAAGAAAAAGACCGCCTCGCCTCCACAACATTCCTTCCCTTATGCCGTGTTTTCATTGCCAGCGACGGTCTGCATGCGGCATCGGCAATATAGGGCCATAAATCGTGCAATCGTTACACGATGTTTTACGCTTTCAACGACGTTCCGGATGATTGGATGTGACGATGAGGAGCTGAGCAGGCATGCATCTTCGGGCCCTTCGCCGGGTTTTCCGGGATCCGACCCACGTTTGATTGCGGCCACTTCACAGACATAAAGCATAAAATGGCATACCATCTCTCTTTCCTCCATCACCACTACCAGAGCTGCGTCTTTTGAATCTGTCTGCGTAGAAGACAGGCATCTTCTCTCAGACTCGCAAGAGGCATATGTTGCATTTACTTTCTGCAAAGCGATGCAAAGCCGTCGATTTTGTGGTGTGACGATTTCTTTTGATGTTGACTCTGCACGTTCGACGCGTTTGTTGTCCCGCTCCTTGCCGAAACATTCTATCGATCGTCGACAAAAGCGACGACGAGCGAAAGAGAGAGAGAGAGCGAGAGCTCGTAATCCGAGCTCTCTAGAAGGTTTTTTTTCCGTTTCCTTCGTTTCCTCTCGCGCATCTAATGACTTCCTTCCTTCCAGGAAGCTACTGCCGTGATCCCCGCCCTTAACTCCGTTTGCGAAGCGCTGCCACCACCTCTTGCAGAGTTTGCGATCTTTTCCGTTATCTCTCCGTCCGTCGTCTTCGCTTCCCAGCGTGTGATAGATTCTCTAATTTTCCGCTCAAAACAGCTTGTCGAATTGCGAAAACCTCTGCGTGCTTCGCTCTAATCCCAGCCAGGGTATTCCACTGTTGGATGTTGCTGCTGGTGAGCCTCTAGCTTCTGAATGTGAAACGAAGTATTCAGGCGATATATCTACCTGCTGTGATAATAAATGATCTTTGCAAATTCCTCTTGTTTTTGGTTTAGTTCGTTTGCTAACCTTATCCGTAAAGATCACGCTTCTCTCGGTTGGTAGATCGAGGGTAGTAATCGAGAAGGGAGGCTCCACTCTAAATAGAGACATCTGAAACTGATCCACCGATGAGATCAGGCTTTTTGAAAGCGTTTCAAATGCTCTCTCTCTCTCTCTTGCTCCCTTTGTACCTCTCAGACCACCACGGGGAATAGAGGGTTGTGTCTTTTGTCCGCTTGGTACCAGCGGCTGATCTTTATGCGCGGCCTCTAAACTTTATCCCAAGGAAACGAGATTTACCCTTCCAACTCCATTCCTTTGCATTCTCGCTCACGCTGTATCACCGTACCCTTTTGCTCTATCTATCAGTTCTGTGCGATAAAGCGAAATAAAACCCATCACATTCCCCCTCTGTCCCGAGATGAGACGCCGGAAAGCTGTGTGTGTGTGTGTGTGTGTGGCTTAGGTCTATAATAATGCTCGCTGGTCTTCAATGTTTTTTTAATGTCCTCCACTTCCCTTTGCCACAACTCACTGTTGGCCACCAACGGTGGAGAGTCCTATCGTATAAGCGCTTACAACTCTTTTATGAGCACCAGCGGGAGGTCCGATACCTGTCGCCCGGTGAGTGAACTAGTCCGAAAGCGGCTAAGATCTCTCTCACTCTCTCCCTCTCGGTCTTATGCATTTAAACATACACTTTAGAGACGACCTTCAGCGGCTGAAGTGAAGGATATCGTGCCGACGACCACCATAGTTGAGTGAAAGACATTCACACAGACTCTAGGTTCTCTATGATGATGGCGAGACACACACAGCAAGACGACACACGTGAGCGATAAGACATGCACCGAAACCCATTGGGTACGCATGTTAAGCCATTACAGCTTTCCGTGGGGTCTTCTCGACCACCATCGCCACCAGGGCCAAGAACGCTTTCCAATTTTACATGGAGACGTACATCCGGTGATTTGAATATCTTTGGGTTGGGTTAGCTTAAGCTATCACCACAAAGCCAAATGGTAATGAGCGCGCTTGTATGTGCCCGTTGAGATTGGGCTGGGCTCATCAAACAAGCTCTCTTCTTCCAGCAATAAACATCGTCCAATTCTGGCGGAAGATGCTCCATACCGGTACGGTTCTAAAGTCCCGGTCGTCCCCGTTACAGCCCGTAGTCGTTTGGTTGGGTACTGCTTCCCAAGATTGGATTGGAGATGGGCATTACTTTATGGTTATTGCTACATTCTTCCAGTTCGTGGGCTTTGCTTGAAGTACCCTTCTAGGAAACGGTGCCATACCACCCAGAGAGCGTTGCAAGAGGCAGTACCAGCACCATCCAAATCCAAAATCCCGTCAATTGCTGTCTCCACGGGCTTGGATGAAAACATTCCATTATATCCGGGATGGGAGGTGCGTGTTGTAAAGTTGTCCCTTTTTGCCCTTTTTCGGTATGCGTTACTTGTGGTCCTTTATATATCCGGTACATAAGTACACGTATTCCAAGGACCATTTGGGCGAAGTCACGCAAAAGCACAAAACTCTTGCAATCAACACGATCGCCAAGTTTATTGACACACTTTCGCCGGGCCCCGGGTGCACTAGCCCCGAAGGGGATAACCACTTATAAAATGGTTGGCATGTTTTGATTGCACCCTATTGGACGCAAAGACACATACACACACGCCGAGGGGCTGGTAGCCTTGGTAGACAAAGGTGGGACACGCAAAACGCAGAACCGTTTTATGAGTGCAGAAAAGGAACGGTTTCCAGAAGGTCGAATGGAATGTGCGGCGATCCGACAACATACCGAAGCTGACGTTACGGCAAACGAAACCACCGGGTGGTTGGCTGATCCGCAACGCGTTGCACCCGTGTGACATGGGTCGTCTACCACAAAAGGAGTTGTCCTCGTCCTTGAAGTTGGGCGATTGAGCGTACGAAATCCCATCATAAATCCGATTATACCTTAGAAGCTTATCCTTTGCAGGTTGCAAAATTGAACATCTGCAACAAGGACACAACGAAAGCTGAACCCAAAATGCTTTTATTGGAAGGCTCAAAAGAGTGACCCAGTGGAGAAAACAGGATCAAGGGTACAGAGAACGATCGTTGGTGTCGTTAAGAAATACACAACAACGGAATAAATATTTTCTGTCAACCAACATGTTTTCACAAGCTAAAACATCCCCCTGGATTGGACCTTGAACCTTTCAAGCCAAAGACGCTTAGCTACCGTTATTAAAAGCTTTAAAAAAACCCGTTTTCGATTTGCCCAAGAACGACCTCCTGAAGACCCGGGGGAAAAACGTTTTACCAAACTTTTACTGCTAATTAATGCAATAGTCGTAATGCAGTCCACCTTTTATTTGGTGTTCGTCCCTTTAAGGCAAAACGCAAAAACCCGCGCGTACACGCTCTCAAACTAAAATCGAAATCCAATCGGCCGGAATGCTTTTGCCCGCCAGCCCGCCGCCGCTACACAAATCATCCGACGGGGACCGCTAATAATTTGTGCTTCGTGAAAACGTGAAACGGAAAATGTACAAAAACCGTAAAACCGAACCCTCGTTTGGGGAGAGTGGATAGGGAAGAAGAGCAACGGAGTTCCCCCGCACGTATGGATGATTTATTGCAAAATTATTGGAAACCCAAAAGAAATCCCTCGAAAGGAAATCCAATCTTCGTAGCCATGGAACGCGCACGAGCTCGCGCAAAAGGTCGGACAAGGTTTCGGTAGGTAAATAATGAAAAGGTGTATCCCACAAATGAGGACGATCCTCGTGCAGAGAGCACCGCACCAGGGGCACGGTTCTGTGGCTTAGAATTAGCCCCCGGAGTAAGAGGAAGAACGAGAACGGTCCAGGTTCGTTCTTATGATTTGTTTTCGTTGTACGTTTTTTTCGACTCTTTTTTCCACGAAACTTTTGCACAAAATTAGGAGCAGATGTGTGTCCGTCTGGTCTGTATGTCCGGGAGCGGGTTTTCTTCCCTTCTTCTAATGGAGCTGTGAACCCGAGATACCTGCGATGGACGGTGGTTGTTGTTAGTTGCATAAAATCGACACATTCCAACCATTCCTCTATCAGCCCGGTTTGGTCAATTACGTGGAATCATAATGATTGAAATCTCAATCCCTCGATACGAACCCAATTCTAAGACCACCACCGCACGGCACTAATGAACTCTACGCTTGTGTTCCCCTGGGCTGAAAAAAATTAACGATCCTCTTTTCGTCAACGCATATCTTCATTAAATGTGCTTTTTTGGGAATTTCAAAGCTTAAAACCTCAAAACCATCTCACATTCCATCACCCAACCAAAGACTCAGTGACATTAAATTATGCTCTCGGAATCAGCTCTCCCGCAAACACCCCTGGCTGTACGAGGAGTGGACATTTTTATGTTAATTGATTAAGCATGTTAATATTTACGATCAACCTCCGGCATCATCCCCGCGCATCCACAGAGAGCTCTCGATTTCATCGTTGTCGCTAAGGGAAATCAATATCCCGCTCCTCCGTGGGACACATTCCCGGACGACTCCGGACTGTTCCGCGTAATGATCTTCCCATTTTGTTTTATGCTAAATTAAGAAAGGTAAAGCCATTCTAGACTAGGATTTTAGCTCTGCTTACGCACACGTAATAGGAGAAAGGAAGACCTTGCTGACCACCCAGAGGAATGGCACGAGTTTAAACGAGTGAGAATGACGCGAGATCCTAACTTGGATCGCTCCGCTCAAGATCGAAGGCATGATCTTCGCGCGGGGTCTCGCGCAACCTCCATATCATCCCAGAGGCACACGCAAATTCCATTCGAAGCGTTATGCGAGATGCGTAACGGATTTATTTCACTCTCGCACGTTCCCCCCAAAACCTACAGCAGCGACTACTACTAAACGCACGATCACGTGTGCCTTTGATGCTTCAATCTCTCGCTCCAAAACCGTGCGCCAGCACAGTTGAAGATGGACTGCGCTCCGGGAGGAGGAGTGTGTTTTTTCCACTCTTTTCTTCTGTGCCGCTACACCACAACAACAACAACAACACATCATCATCCCACCGTTGGCGGCGGCAGCTTCGGAGGACGAGTCTGGACAACTTCATCAAACCATCAGCTCTCATCGAGCCGACCCCGCTTGCTTCACTACATCTTCGGTGGCCGTTTTTTTTTTTCCTTCTCTCTCGTGTGGCCTGCCTTCTCCGTCGTCATCGTCGCCGGTGGCGGTCGCGAGGTTTTGTGAAGGAAAGTTGATTTGGTTTGGGAAAATTATAGTGAACCGGTTGTTATGCCTTCCCAGGATCTCCTTGCCGGTCCCGACTTCCCATTCCCTTCTCGCTGTTTTGTTCCTGTGTGCGCGTGTGTGTGTGTGATCTCTCTTTCTCTCTGTCTCTCTTCTCTTATTATGCCCCCAAGCGCTCCAAAAGGCACGGTGGTATCTACAAGAGCGAGATAAATAAGACGTCGTCAGGTGTGCCCCGGTCGGTCGTCGGCCATCACATGTACACCCCCCGGAGGAGCCGCACGGATCTCGGCAGTGCGTTGAGCATCCACCCTTATCTTTGATGTCTTTCTTTCGTTTCCACCTCTCTCTCCTTCCTTTTGTACATGTGCGTGCCCGGCGTTTGGCTCTGTGTGGGGTTGTGGTCTTGTATTTTGTGTTTTTTTTTCACCCCGATCTTCTCTGCGGAATCAATTGCTCTTCCCTTTAGAAGGCGAGCTACGCACAGAGCGCAGCATAGCGCTGCCGTCTCTCTGCCCGCCCGGGTTGACTCCCTTCTGGACGAGTTCCAGGAAATTGTGTCAAATTCTAGGAAATTAAGGAAATTTATGCTTCTTACCTAGCAATTAGCCATCCCAACCCCTTCGACTTCAACTACTCCATCGTCGCGTATTCTACACCCATTTTTCCATGCGGAGGTTCCCACACACACACACACGCACACAAGGCGACGTCGACGTGATCATCAACGTGGGGGCAAGCGCGAGCGAAAGACAACAGACAGGAGATCAGTTTCGCTCACACATTTTATCTTGCGCGGGCACGTAGTAGGCGATCTTATCGCATATGCATCATGCATGTATATCAAGTCCATCATATGTAATATTCAAATGTTCACAGACCTAACAAGCAAAGAGAGAGAGAGAGAGAGAGAGAGAGAGAGAGAGAGACACTTTTGTTTGTTCAAAACATTGTTTCGTTGTACATCCTTGCATCTTCAAATCCTTCCAACACATGCGTGTTTCAAAGTTCCTTGGAAATGAAACCCATCAATAAGAATCTCCTCGACCCTTATTCCTAATGGGACCTTACCCTTGAAGGCTATGAAAGTCAAGCAGGCAACAAAATAGGACCGTTCAATAGAACCTTCAGCAATGTGTCCAAGTATCGTCAACAGCTTCGATGAAGACCTTCACAAAGCTAATGAAGTTGACCTGTCACCCTGTCGAAAGTTCCCTAAACGCACCCAAGGCTGCAACAGGAAAAGGACCTCCCCCGGGGATAGAAACATCACGATCACAGTTTCTGGCGAAACCTTCGAACCTGACCTAACCTTGCTAAAATGTACGCCCTTCTAGAGATCCTTCTTTCCTTTTTCTCGAGAAATTCATCCAGAGACAGCAACAAGTTCAGAAGGGTAGGAATGCAACCATCTGACGGAGAATTGATTGGGAGTCCTTCTTGGGATGCATCCCACACACAAACACACACTTGCTTTTGTGCTGTGAGTAAGTCCGTCCTAACCCGACACACATGTTGCAGCACTCGTCAGGTTCACCTTCTAAGAAGACCGATCTCGGCAGAGGGACAACGATCAGAAAGCATCCTGGCACAAAATGTTTAAGAAGCGCTTGCTCCAAATACTCCCAGGTCAAGCCGACAGAGCTGTGTTGCCGCCGCCGCCGACGGGTACAGCTGTTACGGAAAGTCGGAAGCAACCATTCCCGAAATTTGGTAGAACACAAAAAAAAGCGACCCAACACATCCATGTCTCGGATGTCTCGCAGTTAATCGGTTTTTCTGCTCGGATGATGATGTCTACACATTTAGGCCTAGGCATCTCCGGGCGATCGAGATGAAAGCGATGTTGTTGATGGTGATGATGATGATGTGGTTTGATGATGTAATCCACCGCAGAGAGAGAGAGAGCTCGATCGAACCACCCGTAAGCAGTACCGAAAGCCTCAAAACATAGACATTAGCGGCGTAGGGTTGGGCGACTCGCGTACGCCCCGACGATGCCCTAATCGATCCGGGTTACTCTCATCGTCCCGCCCGTCCCCTCGTGCTGCAAGATGTTGGCCGACCACGGGGGTTTTGTTTTTTTTCTTTCGACTCGCTCGATCCCTAAACTCAGATGTCTTAACCACGGCAGGGCATCCGCAGGGCATCCGCAGGCAGGCCGCATCTTGCCTCTGATCTTGCCTATTCGGGTTGCCCGATCTCTCTGTCTCTGACGATGTTCTTCCATCCCGCATTCTCGCACCACGGCCGAAAAGATCGCCATAACTAATGTGCGCCTTTGATGGGAAAGAAGCCGTGTTCTTCTTTCTCCTTTGGCGCCTTTCCGCCTTCTTTGGTGTGCCGGTTGGTGCCGGTGTCGGCCGCCTTTAAATTATGTTCCGATAATTTCTTAATATAATTTTCTCATTCCTCCTGCACCGCGCGCTTTGCGGTCCCATCCAGGGCGTGTGCAGTACACAACGTGCGACCCCCACACCCTGGCTTTGCGGTTGGTCGCTCTGGAGATCATAACTTTGTGCGGGTTTTACGTGCGTGGCCAACGGTGGTGGTGGGTTGGTTTTTCGCATGTGTTTGTGTGCGTGCGTGCCCGGCTCGACCCACCACCCGGCAGCCGGCAGACGGACATCATTCATCCTGGCGTCTCATAATTTTCGGACCACGGGCATAATTATGCACTCGGTCCAAAATTTGGGTTTTGTGGCTGGGTTTTAGTCTGCAGCAAATGGAACAAAAACCCCGCCGCCAGCCAACCACAGAAAGCGAACGAGAGCGTGCGTTTGAGAAATAAATGTCTCTATTAGGTTTGGTTGTTTTTTTTTTGTTCCGCTCCCTTCGCTTGGGGATATTACAGGGAAGTGATTCACGTTGCATGTCGGATAGGCATTACTGAGGGAATTACTGGAGCTTAAGGAACAAACAAAAAAAGGTTGTTTAAAACTGGAACTTCAGAAGT
>AXCO02011257.1:0-10400 GCA_000473525.2 Anopheles melas
ACGCCCAACAAAACGGGGCAGCCGAAAATGAATACTTAATCGGATGGAAATGAATATTTTCCTGGCAAGCGTGCGAGAAGAAATACGAGATTAGTCATTCAAGGACCCCGTTTTTTTTTGGTGATGGTTGATGGTAGGCGGGCGCCAAAAGAAAGAACAAGAATAAAAAAAAAACGGAAGCTTTACCTATCCTCCGTTTGGTGGCAATTCAATCGCTGCATCCTAATCCCACAGCTGTGCACGAAAGCTTAGAGGAGCGCTCGAAAATAGAATCACACCAAATAGCAAGCTTAATAAAACGTGTAATCCATCGTTTTAAAATAAACTCATCAGGAAGCATGTACAGCATGTTAATCGCACGTCGCGCCCTAAGCTGTCTGGCGTCCAGCGTTGACAGGCCATGGCCCTTTTTCCCCTCGTTTAGAAGCGGCGAACCATGATAGCGCTATTTTTAATGCTTTTCCATTCCGCAATGCCCTCGAACGGTTTTCTAATGAATTTGTCCTTGTCCTCGGAAGCTACCAACGGGCAGCTGATCTTTCCCTCACCACCGCTGCCTGGCGCAACATTAATCTCAATTTGCACCGTTGGCTTTTGCTTCGTTGGTCGGTCCTTGGGCGCTGTTCCCGCGTTCGTTGATTTTTGCACTTGGAAGGCAAATTTTATTTCCTCATCTTTCGCACATAAAAACGCACCCCGCCCGCACACAATCTCGGGTCCGTCCGTTCGTTCGAACCGACCACCAATCAGCCACCAAGAGTTACCAAACAACAGGTGGTTCAAGGGAAATGAGGCAAAAGTCTCGAAACACGGCGCCACTTCTTGCTTTCTTTCCCCAGAACCGGTTTGTTCCCGTGCCTGTGTAAAATGTGTCTGCGTGTGCCTGTGGTTGTTTACTTTCGCCTCCTTCTCCATCGTGCCGACATCAGATTCCGTTCCGGATTTCCGACAAACGAGCTCGATTATCATCCATCGCAAAGCAATCGTGTGACTTGTTTGGCACTTTTTTTACTCTCCTCCACCTAGCTGCTAATCCACCAGCTGGTTTCTTGGGCG
Source organism: Anopheles melas (assembly GCA_000473525.2). Classification (NCBI taxonomy): domain Eukaryota; kingdom Metazoa; phylum Arthropoda; class Insecta; order Diptera; family Culicidae; genus Anopheles; species Anopheles melas. The sequence goes on from AXCO02011257.1 coordinate 1,057, forward strand.
GATTTTCACCCTAGATTGAGGGAGGGAAGAGATTGTTTATCGGCGCTGCCGTGCAGTTAGCATCTTTTTTGTGTGTCTTGATTTGAGTTGTTATCATTGCTGACTCGCTTACAGCTCAATCCGGTAGGTACGGATTGCCGGGGCGGATTAAAGCGGCTCGGTAAACAGACTTCCAGCGACTTACGATGCAACAAAATGTGATGAACAACTTTCTCGCCACATCTCTATACAACTTTCCATCAGCGGTGAAGCAGTAATCTTCGCTCAACTCTAATTTCCCTAACGGCTCGCAGTAACGTTGAGATAAACCGGCCGTGTCAGACAGGTGAAAGATTAGGTGCTTATGGTTGTTGAGTGGTTAAATTGTTAGTTTTTATTCAGCCCGATTGGCTAAGCTTCCTGACGGAGGAGAGCTTTAGGCCGAAGGATGTTTGAGAAAAAGTTTAGCTTTATTCAGGAAAGGGAAAGTTGTTTCGTGCGAGCAATTTCCAGTGATGATTGTGACTCTTCATTTCTCAGCTTCAGTGCCCTCGTGGTAATGATATCACTTTTACATCTCAGATTTGTTTTACTTTTATGTTTTGTAGGAAAAGTGTGTCCATTTATTAGAAGTTTTTTTCCCTGTAGCCAAAAGTTAGTTTATTGCACGCATTTTAATATTTCTTACTCAGTTCGTTCGTTTCTTTCGTTCAATTCGCTTCAGTTACTAACTCAAATCTGACACTAGCGCACCCAGAAAAAGAAGGTCACTATTTTTTCCTGTTCCAAACTCCAAAACACTCCCATTCGTTTCGTTTGCAGAATCGGAAGAGATGCGATTCAATGCTTTATCACCACCACCACCTCCCCCGCCGCCCCCACCGTCGGCCTCGAGCTCCGACTACAACATCAGCAAAAAGATGGGCGTCCCGGACACGCAGTCCGACTTTAACCAATGGCTGCACGCGATGAAGATGGTGGCCCGGCTGCCGGGCGGCATGCCCTCGGAATTTCGGCGAAAGGTAACGGGGTCGCGTTGCTTGTTGGGCGGTGCTTACGTGTAATCGATTGATCTTCAATTTTCCTCCCATCCCGAAACAGCTCTGGATGGCGCTAGCCGACCGGTACCTAAAGACGCGCTCGCTCAACTGGGAGGAAGAGTCGGCCAGGTGTCTCAGCGAGCAGTCGGACGAGGACGACGAGGAGCTGGGCATACAGATCGTGAAGGATCTGCACCGGACCGGGTCGAGCCTTTGCTCCGGCCCGTCCGGCACGATCAACCAGGGCAAGCTGAAGCGCGTCCTGCTCGGCTACTCGCGCTTCAACCCGGAGGTGGGCTACTGTCAGGGCTTTAACATGCTCGGCGCACTGATCCTGCAGGTGATGGACAAGAGCGAATCGGACTCGATCAAGGTGATGATACTGCTGATCGAGGGTCTGCTGCCGGCGGGCTACTTCTGCGGTTCGCTCGGTGGGCTGCAGGCCGACATGGCCGTGTTTCGCGATCTGCTCGGGACGCGGCTGCCCAAGCTGGCCCGCCACCTCCAGAAGCTGCAGGGACCGGAGGGAGCGTTCGAGCCACCACTGACCAATGTGTTCACGATGCAATGGTTTCTGACGCTGTTCTGCACCTGCCTGCCGATACCGCTGGTGCTGCGCGTCTGGGATCTGATACTGATCGAGGGTAGCGATGTGCTGCTGCGCACGGCCCTAGCGATCTGGGGCATACTGGAAAGGTAGTGTGATGGTGCATTGAAGACTCTACCTAGGCTCTACTTGACAATCGAATCTTTCCTTTTGCAGCAAAATCCTCGCCACCAAAACGGCGGACGATTTCTACTGCAAGATGGGTGCCCTCTCGTCCGAGCTTGTCAACGGCAGTCTGGTCGACTCGAACGCACTGATACAGCGGGTCGTTGACATTGGACCAATAGCGGATCTGCAGAGGCTGCGGGATAAACACCTCAACAGTATTACCCAGCTGAAGGACACTTCAAACTTGAAGTAAGTCTGCACTGCCCAACACATCTCCAACTGAGGGCGTTACTAACACTCACCTTATCCACCATTTCCTAGGATTTTCTACTCCGACGACGAGGGCGAATCGGACGAAGACTCCCGGCTAGCGGTAACGGCAACGGCCTGGGGTTTACGGTCCGGTCGGCGGGCCTCGCTCGGCATCCCGCCCAACTTTGCCCGCGCCGAGGGCAAGGAAAAGATGAACCTGGACATCTCCCTGCTGAAGAAGCAGTACGACAAGTTGCGCGAACGGCAGCGGCAGGCACATATCATCCTTACGGCGGCCGTCGCCCGCCAACCGGCCAACCCCTCGCCGAACGCTGGGACGCTGCAGGTGAACCAGCTGCTCGTCGGCAAGAACGCTCTGCTCAGTGCCAAAGGCAAGCGGCTCGGACCGCCCCAAGGGGCAGTGCCGCCCGTACGCTCCGGCTCGAAATCCTCCTCCAAACAGTCCGGCAAACAGTCCACCGGCCCGTCCCGGTCGCCGAAACCGGTCGAGACGCTCCACTGGAAGGATATGGACGAGACGAAGCAGCGCCGCAACAGTCTCAAGTGGAAGGATCTCCCGAAAGACGGGGCCACCAAAAAGCCGCCGGACGAATGCTCCAAGCCGGACGGTTCGCCCAAGCTGAAGAAGTCGGCGAGTGCGTCTTCCGCCATCAGCAACCTGTCGGAAACGGGCAGCAGCGGGGGCGACGGTTCGTCCAGTGCGCGAACCGGCGGTGCACTGAAGCGGCGCAGCGAATCCTCCTCCTACAGCGAGGAGTCGGACGGTGAGTCCAGCACCAGCACGTCCCTGTGCGACGACGACAATCAGCCGCTGAGTGCGTCCTCCCTGGAGGCTTCGCCGATGAAGCGGCGCATCACGCCCGAGTCCATCATCCGGGAAGTGCCTGACGAGGAGCGGCTGGTGGTGATCGTGCCGAGCGACAGTGAGCTGACCGACATTAAGGAGGAACCGTCGTCGTACGGTGAGGACGAGGAGGCCGAGCTGAGCCGAGCGTCCGAGGTCGATCCACAGCTGGTGGGTGAGCTGCTAAGTCCTCTGTCGGACGTGGTGGTGGAACCGCCACCGCGAACAGCGCCAGACACGCGGTCCCCTACTAGCCGACCGATCCAACCCGAACCGGAAGATCATTCGCTCTCGGTGGCGATCACCAGTACGAGCCAACTGTCGCCCATTCCCGACATCACCAAGTACGTCAGCATGTCCACCATCAGCCCGCTCAAGACGCCCTCCTCGCTGATGGACTACTCCGACTATCTGGCCAACATACCGACCGACAATACCGTCACGGTGGACGTGACGAAAAGCCCCACCCCGATGGTGGAGGTCGCTCGGGTCGATTCCGAACCGGTCGCGTTCAAGGTCAGCGACGAGGGCGTCACCAACGAGCTGTTCGAGCGGATCAATGCGGCCGAGCGGCCCAGCAAGCTCGACCTGCACGTAATCAAGGAGCGGCGGGTGAGCGAATCGCTCGTCACCACCGCGGAGAGTGTGCTGGATCGGAGCGACGCTACCTCCAAGCTGGACAACTACAGCTTCACCAACGTCTCGAACCGCTCGTCCATGTCGTCGTCCTTTGTGCTGGAGCTGCCGATCAAGAGCACGCTGCAGCACGACAGTCCGCTCCTGCCGCCCAGCGTCGATCTGGCGGCGGTCGTCGAGCGCGAATCGTCCCAGCCGAAACAGCAGCCCAAGTACCAGATTGCCGATGCGCTCTGCACACCGACGCCGCAGGACGAAACGGCGCCCGGCGAAAGCCCGGAAGACATCGAGCGCTATCTGGCCAACCGGGTCAAGTTCCTGAAGGAGAAATCCTTCTCCATGGACGACCCGATCAAGGGGGAGGATCTGCCGCCGGAGGACATCACGAAACGGTCCGCCTCGGAGGGTCTGGTAGCGATCGACAGCAATCCACTGAAGAGCGACAAAATGCTGGAGATCATCAAGGAGAACTCGCTCATCCTGGGCCGAATAGTGCGCAAAACGCGCGACCAGGACGAGCAGCGGACGGATCAGCTGATCAAGGAGGACGGGACGGAGATGCTCATCCGCACGATCGAGCAGCTGCCGAGTTTGCAGCACGGCGAGCACTCGCCCGACCTGAAGCACACGCACAGCGTGGTGGACGAGCTGTTGGAGCGAGCGGAACCGGACAAACCGCTGCTCTCGCCCTTCCGGCTAAAGTTTGACTGTGAGCCCACCGTTCCCAGTGCTCAGGGGGAGACCGATGTACCGATGTTCGCCGGCGGGGACATTAAATCCAAGACGGATCTGCTCATCCAGCGTACCGAGGAGCAGCTGGCACGGTTTGCACCGCCCGAACCGACGTACTACGTGCGGAAGGACAACTTCCGCGAGATCATAACGCCGGAAGAGGAGAAAGTGACGACGGAATCGGCCAAGGGCGCTATTGTTGAGTCGACGCCGGCCGCGATTGTGCCACCACCACCGCTACCGACGGTCGTGAAGCAACCGGACCCTGTAGATCCCGTCTCGCCGACGGCACCACTGAACCTAAGCTTTAATGCGATCGATACGAGGGCCGTATCGTCGAAAACGGAGGAATTGATCAAGAAAACCGAGGAACAGCTGGCGCGCTTCCGCACCCACGATAAAAAGATGATAGACAAGCTGGAGAAGCGCCTGTCGCTGATCGACATGAAGCTGGGAGAAAGCACCCCGCTAGCCTCCACTACCGCCTCCGCCACCACACTGTCCGCCACGGTGGCATCGAGCAAAACGGAGGAGGTGTTGAAGAAATCGGAGGAGCAAATTTCGCGCCTCGCACTGGCCCGCAAATCGCCGACGCGCTTCAAGCTGGACAGCGCGACCGACCACAGCGCCACCGACCCCGCGCCCACGATCAGCCTCAAAACGGAGGAGCTGATCAAGAAGACGGACGAGCAGCTGGCCCGCTTCAAGGCGGCGGCCGAAAGCACGGCGGAAAAGCGCAAAAGCCGCCACGAGCTCGATGAGCTGCTGCGGCCCGAAAACGGCTGCACCGAGCGGATGCTGAGCCGGTCGTGCGAATCGATCCGCAGCGAGAGCCTCTCGTCCCTGGACGAGACGGCGATCGTGCGCCAGGTGCAGGAGCAAATGCTGCGCACGATCCAGCTGCCGGACGAGGTGCGCACCTGCAAAACGGACGAGCTGATCCGGGGCATCGAGGACGGGAAGATCAAGCTGGGCGACGACTACATCACCACGATCAAGACGATCGACTATCTGAAGCGCTCGAACGCGAACATGCTCGCGACGCTGTCGTCGATCGAGAACTCGATCAAAACGATCGACAACTACTGCGACTACGAGTCGGACATACAGTCCGACCGGATCAACGACACGATCGACAATCTGGAGAAATCGCTCAAACAGTTCGACGCTCAGCACCCTGCGCCCCCGCTCAGCCCGACGCGCCGCTCGTCCGGCCCGCTCGGCACCGAGCCGCCGCTCGTCATGGTGCACGACTACTCGACCACGCACCACGAGGCGCGCTCCTGCCGCCCAACGTCCTGCAATCGACCGAGCCGGCCGCGCAAGCGCAAAGAGTACTCGCCCCGCCGGCGCAAGGACAAGGAGCGCGATGCGGACGGCAAGAGCGTCTCCGGCAGCAACAATCGCGCGCGCAAAGACCACAGCAGCGACTACTCGTCCGACAACCAGTCGGTCGAGCGCGAATCGCCCAAAACGTACACGTACGCCTCGTACTACAGCCACTCACCGCCGATAACGCCCCGGCTCGTGTCGCCCTCCCGCAAGCTGCCCCCGGAACCGACGAACGCGCGGCCGACCACGCTCAAGAGCACCTCGCACGATCGGTACACGCTTGCCCTCGGCCCTCATCCCTCGTCGCCCTCCCGGTTCGACAAGTCGCCATCGTCGCCGATCATCACCAAAGCCTACCTGGAGTCGCTCAAGCCGGCCACCCCGGTAGCGTCCGGGCGGACGACCCGCTCGGCCGAGAACTCACCCCCGTACCATCCGAACCAACCGGTCGCCCTGTCGCCCACCAGCTCGGTGCAGATTGGCCGCTACCAGGCTGGCACGCTGCGCAGCGGAACCGCCTACCACGATCCCGACGCGCACTCGCACATCAAGAGCTGCGAGAACATACTGATGCGGTTCGACTACGAGCGGATCTCCGCGATCGCGGCCAGCTTCCCCATCAGCAGTGCCCTCTCGCCATCGCCCACCAAGTACAGCAGTCTCGACTTCAAGCAGGACGGTGGCGGTGCGCTCAGCCTGGGCAGTTTGGCCGCCTCACCGAACAACAAGTCCCTACACTAACGGACTGAACACAATCGACGATCGGTAGCATCACTGTCTCACGCTCTCTCACGCTCTTTCTCTCGCTCGCTCTGTTTGATCCACAATTTCTGTGATAACTCATTGTGTATAAAACCAACCGAAACAAAAAAAAAGAAAAAAGAAAATGCACGGAAAGTCCACAACCCAATGCTTCAGAGGCAGCGAGGTACGAGTATTAGCCAGATGTCACCAGATCATTACACCTGTCTCCATTGCGCTTGTATAAGTGGCAGGAGTCAACGAATCAAAGTGTTATCGTTAGTGGGATAGCTTCCCAGGTTTCCCCGTAGTGGTGGACGGGGCCTCAAGTCTCACGGCACCGCACCCTTAACCAAAACCCCTTGCAATCAGAAGTAAGTGGCGTGTTGTGGGGCGGTGAGCGCTTATGCTTCTAGTAACTACACCCTCTGACTATCTACATTAGATATGAACGGTTGTGTAATGGGCACGAAAGGCACTAAAAATAGCACAGGAGATACTTAGAGCGTTGGGTGAGTTTTATGAGCGACAGACGACGAACGGAAAATCCACTTACATACGAACGTTACTATTAGCAGAAGGGTTACAACCAATCCAGTACAGCTACTGCAACGAAAAAAAAGGCTTTGCAGGCAGATACGTTGCAGGGTTGTTCTTTTTGTTCAGTACAACTATCAGTATCAAATCGCTGAGGGAAAAATCAGGAAGAAGTAGAAAATATTAAGATTAACTATAAAAAAAAAACAAACGCAAAACCTTTCTGCGATCGTTTGAAATGATTTCCATTTTTCCGCTTTTTTCCCCCGATCGCATCGGCATCCGCAAACTTGCGGACATAAGCACAGTGTGCGCACCACCATCACCATCATCACCATCACCATTGTTGATACCTGTATCGTTCGTTCGTTCATCTCCCGCCATCCTTGCCCTACACATCGGTTGTTTATCGCACGTTGATTGTATCATATATTCGACATTGTACTTGTATAGTTATTGGGTTACATTTGATATTACCGGCGGACCGGAGGCGAAAGCAAATGCATAAACGAAACGGATGTATTATTGCCCCCATTCTCCTTTTCTCCCCTTTCACTAAGCAAAGGAAACGAGGGCAGGTTTTGCGGGCATATATGAATTGAAACAAACAAACAAATAAGTATGTAAGAAGAGGTCAGTCAGCTGTTGCGTTGGGGCGTGTCTGATTTTTTCTCCTTTGGAGGTGGATCCCCTCAAGGAAGGATAGAAGAACAAACCAGACAGGCAAAACGACACATTCATTGACGGGAACGAATACCAATACTAGAGAAAATATACACGAAAAACTGACGAAATATGTGCGCGTGTGAGAGTCTATTGCATTTCTCGCATCTCTCTACCTCGAATCTCGGTGTACTAAAGAAAGAAAGCAAAAAAGGGGAAAGTTCATCGCATCCAAACGTGTGATTGAGCCGTTGGGCAGGAACAACTGTCCTGATAACCCGACACTCCAAATCATTTGACCTTTTTTTCCGAAACGACACGGCATTTCTTTCTCCAACCATCCAGCTTCCCTTTCCCAGCGATGGCGAAGTCACGTGATACGCCGTTACACGCCCCGGGAGGAAACGTCATCTATCATCCGCGTAGGGGATGATTTGGCTTATCATGCCGCGGCCGCTACTAGGACTACACACCGTAGTTGTACCGTAGGCCCGCGGCCGTGCCGATTTTTCGGTTACTCCCCGCGGTCACAACAATCTGCGGACCCGGACCCAGCCTGCAGACCTGGACCCATCCCGAGCGGCTTTAATCATTCGGAGCTGATCGGTCGAAGTGATCGTGTCGGGTCGTGTTTTCAGCTGTAGGGGCATACTCCATTGATAAGCGACGCATCCGGTATATAAGCTGCCTCCAATGGCCGGATGCGTGCTCAGTACGTTCGATTAGGCACTCCAGGGTGTCGTTTTGTGTTGTGGTTGGCTTACGCAGCAGTGGTGTGATGAAAAGACGAGCCTCCTTTAACAAAGGGTGAAAGAAATTGTGCGACTATACCCCAACATTTGCAACTGTTGGTGCAAAGGTGCTGGTGTTATTGTGCAATGCGATAAGCACTGCAGACACAACGGCAGCAGCATCACACTAAAACCCGGGTACTACCAATTCAAGAACTACAAGAACGTTCCACCCCGCAAATACCACAATGCAGCGCACAATCGTTCTGAGCAGGCAGCAGCTGCGGCAGGGCTACAGCCGCGTCGGCGGTCTGCTGGCACCCCGGTTGACCACCGCCAGCCTGCAGCTCCAGCGCTATCTTGCCACGGTGGAGGAGCTGTTCCCGAACAAGCCGGACTTTGCCTCGCGCCACATTGGGCCACGCAAAACTGACGTCGTTACCATGCTGAACTCGATCGGATTCAAGGTGATTATTGCGCGCGCAGTTGTGTCTTGAAGCGCTGATATGAAGTGTGTGTGTGTGTATGTTTGTTTGTGTGATTGAGTGTGGTTGCGTGTATGTGTGTGTGTGTGTGTATGTGTGTGCTCTTCCGACAGGACTGTGAATGATGCTACATTGTGGCAACGATTAACAAAACAACAAACTCCCTTTTTTAATCTCTTTCCCGCCGCCACCGCCAGTCGCTGGATGAGCTGTCCGAGAAGGCCGTCCCGGATGCGATCAAATTCAAGCGCATCCTCAACATCGAAGACCCCTTGAGTGAGTATTGGGAGCGGTGTTAGGAAGAATTTCACAACTTCCAGCGATATGTCGGCAACGCGCTAGTAACCGCGCCTCCTTGCGCGGCCCAGACACCATGCGGCTCCTTCGCGAGGGGGTCGCGTACGCGTCATGGCATCGATCGATTGGCTGTAGTGTGTGTGTGTGTGTGTGTGTGTGTGTGTGTGTCGGCGTGTGGTGTGTGTTTTCCCATCACCGATAACCCCGTCAAAGACCATCCCGCAAACAACGGGCACGACGTTGCTGACCCGACGTAGTAGGCGCTCTCAAGGCCCTTCTCACTGGCTGAAAGCGAAAGCGAACGAGCATGCTTCGGGCTCTATGGCAACGATGACGTTT
>AXCO02011258.1:0-10334 GCA_000473525.2 Anopheles melas
GCTCTTCTGTAACAAAAAAAAAAGAAAAAGAATCGGAGTAATATGTTGATTCAGCAAACCCATCAGCAGGGTAATGGGAAAATGCATTGTACGTACGATTGCCTTCCTGCTGCGCTGCTAGCTGTCGTAAATTATACACAGCGCACAGCGGCGGGTACAATTTGCAATCCTACGTTCCTTCTCGAGCCAGGGAAACAGTCATGTTTGAAATCTTCCTGTCAGATGCATGTCTCAAACGTTGGTTGTTATTCTGAGTTACAATGGACGTTATCGGCAAAATTGTTTTCCTTTTTTATGACGACGAAAGTAGCACAAAATTCAATCTAAAATACGTATAACATCTCGGCATGTGATCACAGTTGGGCTTTGTTTTTGTGTAATTCCCTATAAAGAACGTTGATTTTTATTCAAAAATGTTAAAAAAACAAATTTCTATGTCCTTCATATATAATGAATAAAATTTAGAAATCTAGAAACAAAAACAACAAAAACATAAAACATTGAATTCATATCTAACACTAATACGAGACGCATTCGAATTTAAACTACGATGATATCGTATATCCATCCATGCGAATCATCAATTTAAGGCCAATGTAGCCAACTGTGGTTTGGTGGCGTATTGTTACAACACTGCAACAAACCCGTACAAAACAAGCTTGAAACCGAAGGGTGATTTCCACAAAACCGTAAGAACCACACATTGGGGATTTAATACGAAAAATTCAGGATGATAAATGGCATTTGCCTACCCGGTTTTGCATGCAGAGCACCAAGGCCAGCCGGCGGGCAGCTTTCCTTTGTAATGTGCTTCAATTTCGGGCATGTGCGCTTTCTCCTTTCGAAGGTTTTGGCGGTGATCCGGAATGGTGAGCTTTTTTTTACACATCATAAATATTCAATCGTGTGGAAAAGGCCTTGGCCATCAGTGGAAAGCACCAATGCCATGGAGGAGGGAGAATGAGTTCGAGAAACGAAGTAAAAGTAGCTATCGATGGTCAGATATAGATGTAGCAGCTGGAGGATGATAACCCAACGTTGTCGTTTTGATAACCCATTATACTCCTTTCCTTGCCTTGCCATCTACACCTGCTTACCACCGCCGTAGTATCCGCCTAATCTTTCGAATATGCTTATTAATTTAACCTGGTTGCATTTCAAAAACCAGCTCCTCTTCGGCTTTGACTATTGTGGAGCAGAGCTTTAAAAAAAGGGAAGCTCCTTTGTTCATCCTTGCCGATGATCGAGAAGACGGCTTACGCTTGTTAGCATTGTTCGGCGCGTGTGTTTGTACTGACGGGCCCCAGAGTGGGTGAGCGGAATGAAAGCGAAGCCGGAATGTACCATAAAGCAACCTGGTTTCCAAGAGAGGCTAGACGTTGGAATTCAATTTGCATAACAGCTTCCTTTTGCCCTAGTTTCGCCACGCCATGTACAGTGGAACTATTCCTTGCTGTTGGTGCTGCTACTGCCTGGTGGTGGTGGCGATGGTGTTGCTACAAAAAAAGAAAGAAAAATAATACAACCAGCCTAGAAATCTTCGATATTTTATCCTTGAAAAGAAAAACTTCACCTTTCACGGGTCGTGCAGCAGCAGCAGCAGCAGCACCATCGTCGTACTAGTAGATGCTGAGCATAGTGGAAAATGTATCAAATTTCTATCTCGAGCTAGCAGCAACAGCAGCAGCAGCAGCATTGCACGAAGAAAAACCCGAGCGTACAAGGTAAGTGTAAATTACGAGACACCACCGCCACCCTACAACAAGCACTTGAAATTCCATTCGGAAGTATCCTGCCGCATTATGTGTGCCTAGGCAGGAATTTCTTGCTTCCTTCCGTAAGCAATCTGTTTCAATCAGTTCGTTTTGACGATGGATTGGAAGAAAATCGATATCCAGAGCCTACTGCTGCTGCCGCGCTTTCCTGATGGATGGTTTAGCCCTTACAAGGAAAGAAGAGCCTACTATGCAAGGAGCAACCTTGAGTGGCTCTACCATTTGCACCATTATCTCACTTTGGGTGATAGTGATAGTGGTAACAGTGCCATAAGCGTCAGAGATCTATTTTACGGCTTCTTTGGGATAAATTCAGAATATCATACATTCTTTCACAATTTTTAAAACATTTCTCTATCTATGTAATACAGCAGATCATTTGTCAAGAGATTTATTGTACACCCAAACGGTAAGGAAATTTAAACGAAACACGTAATTGGTCGTTCATCTTTTCGTCGTGGAAGAGAAAAATCAATGGTTAATGTCATCATGTTCATAACGATACTGCTTGCATGCTTGCTTGGCTGTGTGATGGAGTTACGTACTTTCCAGAGCTATTAACATAATTACCGGGTGTTTAAGTGCCATTAGTGCAAAGCAAATGAAATTACGTAGGGAGGATGAATGATTGCAGCATTAATGCTGGCCGGAACGCCGCAACAGTATCAGATGCCAATATATAATCTTTTTTTTATGTTGAGTTTTACCAGCGTTACATTATCCGTGAGGGGTGCTAAAGACGGTTTAATTAAAAATGATTGTAATTTATCCGCATCTACCGGAATGATGCAGCTACCAACCGTATGCTAGAGTACATCGGCTTAAGACCTCCGGCTTAATTCGAATCCTTTCATATGTGTTGTGTTTGTCAAAGGGAAAAGAAAATAACATCAGATCAAAGAAATTAATTCGCGAAGGAACAACCAACGACGTTTCAATCCACAACCCCGTCACTCCCACTCGCGCGCACACACAAGGGAGGGGGCGGCCAAGGTTTTGTTTGTTTGGGGGTTTTCACTCCACCCCCCCCCCCCCCCCCTGTGGAGTCATGTATTTATAATGTCGTTTTTGTGGGTATGTTTGCAAGCTGAAAAAGTAAGCGCCCCCGCTTTCTTAAGTGCTTTGGCAGGTGATCCATTTCGTTGATGAACCAAGACGGGCATGCATATTTTATCCCTTCATTTAAGAGATGAGTGACGTAAAATTTACATAAAGCAAATTGAAAACGACTTCAAAGTGAGCACTCGAAGAAGCAACGACAACGCATGCCGACTCCCGCCCGACGAGCCGCGTTTCCGGCGTGGTGGGCCGGGAATCCTGGACACACTACATTCAAGGACTCAATTTTAATGAAGTCGAAACCTTTCATTAGTGTCTGTTTTTACGTTTATGGCTGAGTGAACTGTTGTGAAAGCTTTTGAGAAGAATGCGATCCGATTACATGCGTGTTTTGGTTGATCTTTTGATTTTAGCATTGTTTTTTTTTGCATCACACTAGATCACCACCAGGCAGCAGTATAATTTTACTTATGATCCTTAAATCCATCTACGAACCAGTGAATGGCAACCGAGATGATTGGTAGCCGCATGTTTTCCCTTATAAACGCACACACACACGGTCTGTGAAACCACGACAGCAAATCACGCTCAATTCAAAAGAACACTAAATCATTTATCATTTTCCTTCATTTTTGAGACCTTTCCTACCTAACATCGAAACCACCACCGGCGTCGTTATGTATCTATTTTTTTTTGTTCCACCACCCCTGCGAAAAAATGGCTATAAATCATCTGTAATAATACTATTCATTCGTGCCGTTGTGTTCGATGACCTTTCAGTCAGTTAATCCGTCATATCCCGTCGGCGGTGAATTGGTTCTCTGCTATATCTTGCGACTTTAATTGATAGGCGCTGTCGGTGAGAATTACAAATCTATTTCTTGCCCTTAAATCCGGCACAGCTAATTATGCTGGTGCATCCTTGTGTTTGGCCCATAATTGAGGGATACGGGGGCTTGTTATAAAACGAGCGAAATGAAATTTATCATTCTTGATGATTGCGGTCTTGGCATCGGAGCGGTGTGCTTGGAATGATGGCAGCGCGCTAAGGCTAAGACTCGATGATGGCATGCGCTTAGTAGCACACGAAAGAACGGCGTTTGTAGCGAAAACCCGTATGAAAATTAATGGCTTATTACATTAGCCTCTTGAAATTGGGTGTTTTATGGAAAAAATGTCATTTAACACATCGTACACTCTTTTGCTGATCGATTTAACCGCGTGTACAAGTAGTAAGCAAACTGAGTCAAATTTCTTCAATAAATCATGTGCACTTGTACCTAAGATTATGAGAAGACGGAGCTGTAAAAAGTGACCAAGTTCAAAGTTTGTAGTGTTTGGCCGTTCATGCAACATATAAAACAGAAGATAACTTAAGCAAAAAAAAACAGAAAATAATTTACCAATCCTTATTAGCGTGATTGCCGTGCCTTGCCGGTCCGTTGCCTAGCCCCTAGTAGCAAGGGTTTTCGAAAGCTCAACATTTGAATTCTTCTTATACCACCTATCGTCGAACGCAAAGTCTGTCAAACGGAAACGGAAAGTCATTAATTAATTTATGAGTGTGATGAAACGAGACTCCTAAAAACCATCGCTCCGCTGCTGTGCCTTTTAAAGCCATCATTAATCACGTAGGAAAAGTATCGGTTTATACACGGCACGCCGGTTGGTGGCAAGTGCCACCCAATTGGTTTGCTAATTTCACTGAAAAATCTCTCGCGTCGGCTACACACCCGTTCTTGAGCCGTTAGAACAAGGGCATATCATTAAGCTAGTGATATGCGAACTCGGTTAGATTTAATGAGCGAAAATCGTTCCAGGCGTAAGTATTGCGGTGTGGTGTTTTACCGAACAGTTCTAATGTGAAGATAAATCGCGAACCAAGGAATGTTAATTAATTGGCAATCTAACCTACCGTCGTGGACGATTTGCTTGGAAATTTGCTTCGATGAAAGTAGAGTGCGCTTGCTTAAAGGTCATTAAAGGTTTTCCATTGGAGCCATAGCCAAATAGAGATGTGTTGAAGTTATCAGCATACCATTCAAACCAATTACACAAGTAATAATTATTCTCACAATGGGAAAGCGCCATTCAGAACCATTATTTAAAGATCATAACACATATATTTTATTTAGATATTTTAGAACAGAAATTGTCAATACACAACACAAAAGATCAACTTTCAACTCAAGAAATAAACACAAATGAACGATAAATGTAACTCAGCAGAAAACACTTTAAAAACACGCAGGCCACACACCAACTTTCAAATGTGAGAAAAACATTATCAAGTACAAAAATCCGTTGGAAAACACTGTGTAACATAAAAACCAAGAGCTGACCTTACAGAATAATTGCAATCATATGCAAAACCCAAGAAATCATCATACAGTATAATTGTTACCACATGACAGAAAGCGAAGCGTAAACCCAAATTCTAACCGAAGAGAAATGCAACATAAACATAAAGATGCACGATAAGACCAGAGCAGGCACTCATTCGATCAGTTCAGAACCACTCGTGCACCGTTCAAGACGCACTCGCACCTCGCATTCATTCATTGTGATTCATTCTCACAAGTTGAGTCGTGCTGGTCATATCACAATCGTAAAAGAATACAATAATGTGTTATTTTATTTGTTGGTGTCCCTTTGTTGTGCTTATCCCCAATGGCTTCTAGTGTACAATATCTGAAGCTCTGCTTCGCATTTACCGACGCATGTGATGTTTGATTCTTCGGCACCGCTACTCTACCCATTGCAACCCGAACCGAACATTACATGGCGATCGTGACAGGACCAAACTTACTACATGGTGTCCGTGACCTTAATCTGCAATAGTCGGGCAGAAGTTTAAGTAAATTATTTTCAAGTAAAATGTGATCGTGTTAACGCACCAAAAACTATCGTGTCCATAACCGCCAATCCTTAACGGGAAGTGAAGAATGTGTCAAATGTGCAATTTGTGTTACGGAATATTCAACAGCACAGCTAGCAGAAGTGACCCACATATAGACAATAACGGTGAATGAGCAGCCAGAAGCAATTACAGTGTGGTGTACACTAAATGACAATCCATTCGTCGAAAATATAAGCGATGAATCGTATAAAGGGAAAAAAAGTGTTGTGAAGAACATTTTTATGATATTGTGAGAATGTATCTCAACGTGCAAAAATGCAACAACGTTATAAATAAACACTTTTAAGCAATACGTCAAAGCCGTTCGTCGTGAATAAAAAAAACATTCTAGCGATCGGTTTGCAAAGCAGAGCCACCTCGTAGGGAGAAATAACGCACCGAACCCAAAACACCGTAAGCGGAAATAATGTGCAGTGAAACCATAAGCTTTACCATTTTTTTCTTTATTTTTTATAGAGACTGAGCCAATTGGCCTTATTCGCCTCTTAGTAAACGTTACCAATGTAAATGTGACATTCATGAAGGCCAGTATGATTTGTTGGAACTACCGTTCCCAACGTAGAAGCCTAGACGATATAACTGCCTAATATGGATTGCCAGGCGTGAATGGATAAGTGTCCCTACCACGACGAGACATCGAGCGACGACATCATAGAAAATTCACATCAAACATTGAGTACATGTACCAAACACCGATTATAAACACCAGGCTGGTATAGATTCAGCGTAGCATCAGCAACATCAAGCATCAACAGCAGCAACAACAATAAATACATACAATTTATTTAAAACAGGAACTGTAAATTTGAAATTTTACTCATTAAACTTCATAAATTTGCAAAAGCAGCAAATACAAAACAAAATGGTTAGGAATTTAGTTTCCTGTCATATCAGATGCAGATGAATGAATAAATATAACGCTTAAGTGGCAAAAGTACATTTTAACGTAAATGCGAAGACGGGCCAAGCATTCGAGTTTGCACTCCATCAGTAATGCCTAACCGCAAAGAAACACAAAACAATCAAACTAGCTCTATCAATGATATCATATTTAAATATTATTACCTGCAGACATTACCTTTTACCAATGTTGAATTTATCTTAAATAATCCAACTGGAAGGCTCCGAGCGTTTTCTTTAGCCTATATGTCCATTACAAATTACACAACAAATACTAAACAAAAAAATGAATTAGACAAGATCATCTACAACAATTACACCGAATTGATAAACATTGAGAAGCAAATGATGGCACAATTCAATTTGGAAGACGCCTTGGCTCTGGTCCCTATATATAATGGCTCAAATGAACAAATGAACTCATTCATAAGATCTCATTCATAAAAAATATGTCCAGCAGACCAGGAATCAATACTAGTTGAATTTATCTATACGAGATTAACAGGAAAAGCTGAATCCGGAATAATTTCAAATTTATCAACAGTAGAAGAAATAGTGGATGATATAAGATCACGATGCGAGAAAAATATAGAACTAGGAATTATAATATCCGATATGAAAGCGTTAAAATCAAAGAACATAAAAACCCTATGCAACGAGATAGAAGAGCTAACTGAAAAATTAAAAGTGTCGTATATACAAAAAAAAAATATACCAGTCGATGTTGCAAATGAATTGGCAGCAAGAAAAGGGGTGGAAACTCTGATTGAAAAGATTTTAAAATAAAAACTTAAGAACAGCCATCATTATAGGAAAATTTGTAACACTATACGAAACAACTAGAATAGTAAAGGAATGGGAAACTAAGCAGAACATCGAACAAAGATTCATAATTTTCAAGGATAAGGTGCATAACGATAACAGAAAACATTATAGGGATTTTCAACATAGAGGCAAACAAATTATTTATGAAATTTGTCCAAATTTTAATCAATCAATTACTACTCAAACAACACCCAACAACTACAGTTATAGAAATAATAACAACTTCAGTTTCTATAAACGCCACCATCAGTTAAACAATTGTAGTAGTCAGAGTCAAGTTAACCAAGGATATCATTATCAGGAATACAACTATAACAATGATAGTTAGAATAGATCAAATGAAATCCAATGCTATGAAATCAGATCAGAACATAACAGAAATCATATGCAATTGAATAATAATAATGAAGTACATAAGAAACGTAAGTGATGACTCAGAAAGAATAATTAAGGAAAATGATAAATTACCAAAATTACGAAAATGACACTAACAATAATTATAAACATGAAAACGAACAATTCAAACGACCGAATAATACAATTAGTGTCAATGAGAAAAATATTGTTGAAGAACAAGTTAAAGAGAGTATATTACTGCTAGACAATATAGAAATGAATGAGATTAATTGCAACGACAATCATACAACTGAGCTAAACATGTAAAGAGAAGGAAACGTAGCATCAAATCAAAGAAGAAGCATATAAATGAATTATCCAATGGATTAAATTTCCAGTATAATACGGCTAGAAATACTCCGCATCATGTGGAAAAATGTAAAAACAATTGATTCCGAAAAATTTCGAAAAGCGCTCCTAGAAAAAATTAAATAATATTATCTCAATGATAACAATCATACAATCGTGAAAGCAGAAAACTCAAAAAATGAACCTAACAAACGAAACATTGACAAATCAAAATATTGTAGAAGGAAATTAAATATGCCAAATTCTTTATCTCTAGATAATAGAACTATTTACATAAAATATTACCTCAAGAAATGAGAACGATTTTATTAGTAAACCAAATAAGCATTGCTAAAAACACAGTTTAATTGAATGAAAAGAATATCTTCAAACAATTTCATTATTTTCGTTATTCTCCTAAAGGGAGGAGGTATAGCACATCTGCAACACAGAACACACATGAACTTAGAGAAACCCGCACCATACAATGTAAATAGGAAATCCTTTTTCACCAACACACCAAAAGCATAGCGTAGATTGGAACAGTTTATGCATCGTAACCATAAGCAGGAACCATCCGTACGAAACCTAAAACCTCACAGGAGTATAAATAAAACCAACTCCGACCTTGCCTAGTCAGTCGGACTGTCAGGATACGACTATGTCCTCTCTACATCTATCGACTTCCCATTTGTTGAGTTTAGTTACGTCCCCCTACCCCAGGTAAAGCCTCTAAACTACAACGTTTCCAATAAGGGTTTCTATGATCGCTTGAACGATCAAGTGTTGATAAGTCCGCTTCGAAACAGTATCCACCTCAGTTCTGCCAATATCTGCAAAACGATGACCTTTTTTAACGATGTTTGAAGACCACCCTGGCCAGCGAGAGTTCAAATTTATCATATGGCGATCGTATCCAAGACCAAACTAACTACATCACTATATGAGACGAACCATGTGAATGTTCATGCTGAAAAATGGTCTGAACAAATGCATTGTAGAAGCCAAAAGCTGCCATCGGATGGTGCGCGCTTTCTGTTCTAAGACTAGTTACGAGACTCACGGATACGACATAAATCTTCTTCTATTAGGCGTAACGTCCTACGAGGACATGCCAGCCTCCTTTACAGGTTTTCGAGACTTAATTCATTACTACGCAGCCGTATAGTCTTGTACCCATGACGGGCATGTTATTGAGTCGTTCGAGTTGACGATTGTGCAATGGGAACGCTCCAGCCAAGATTAATACATACCAAATATGGTCACTGATAACACGGTCCTTTTATTAACATTTCGTAAGAAACACTGAGCTTGTTCGTTGCTTTCGCGAAGTACGTGAGGAATTCATAGAAGTACCAATAATTGATTAATAGAAAAATATAAAAATGAAGAAAATCAGAATCAGTTACAAAACAACACTGAAAATGCAAAATCGTGGCGCATGTTAAATGCAATTGTTTGAAATTTTCTTTCAAATATCTCGATCAAGTTTTAACGAAGAAAGTTGTGTGAGAAAGGCCGAATCTGTAAATAAATTCACATAGAAAAATGGTTAAGAAACTTCATACAAAACCACATCGGAAAGAAGAGCTACACACTTACCGATGAAATTAACCATTACATTAGCATCAAAAGCAAATATTCAGCTTAATTGTTGGGCCAAAATTGAGCACAATTGAAAGGCGGCGGCGAACTCAACGGATTTATATCGTACGCCAACGCTATTGTACCATGATCTGTGAAATAAAGAATTTTCATATTAGTAGCTAAAGAATTTTCATATTACTAGCTATTAGGCCAATTCTATCCTGTACGAAACTTACTGTTTGCTTCCCCTACGTTTGGCACACAATTATAAATGCACCCATGTATGTAAGGTGCATGTCCAGCAATCGGAACGTATGGGCAAATGATCTGGGGTTGCTGCTGCTGCTGCTGTTGGTGCTGTTGCTGAAGCTGCTGCTGCTGTTGATGCTGCTGCTGTTGCTGCTGAAGTTGCTGCTGTTGCTGAAGCTGCTGCTGTTGTTGGAGCTGCTGCTGTTGCATTTGATGCTGCAACACCTGTTGTGTTATCTGAGTTTGTTGCATATGGTACAGCATTGAACCTTCGTTGGAAGTTTGAATCACCGTGGAGGAATTCGGCACATATGTCAGTTGCTGTTGCTGCTGTT
>AXCO02011259.1:0-14228 GCA_000473525.2 Anopheles melas
CCCCCTGCTTTAATCGCTTATTATAAATTGGCTTCCCTGTCAGCACGTTTCAATTTCCCGGGACTCGTTAAAGCTGGTCCAATTTTTGACAGCCATCAGGACACGAAAGATGTATTACTTGAAAACCCTGGCAGCGCTTAAGAGGACCACTCCTGTCCGGTGGGGCGTAAAATCGGTACCACCATCCGTTATGGAGTGGATTTCACCCAATCCAATTTGTTGGGCGCGCTCATTTCATCATGCGTCTTTGGTTGCCCTTTATTCCTTGTCGCTCGTTTTCCCTCTAAAACGCTCCTACGGACGCTTTGCAACAGCGCTTGACCTTTAAACTCGCCACCATGCTCTCCATGCCCCTCTGGACCTGAGGCGCATGGCATTTTGGCAATTATTTCACCACGTCGCTTTTCTCCACTACTCTCCCCGAGAGAGCTAGTCGCCAGCGATGTGATTAAAATAGGTAAACACGACCTATTGGGATTGTGTTTAATTTCGTATCCTGGGTTGACTAGGATCCAAAGTATGCGAAGAAGTTGTCGGAAACGGTTTGTAACATAGATATCGCTCCCACAACACCCACCACTCTGTATCAGTGGCATTATCTCTCTTACGCAGCTCTCGGGTGCGTTCGTTCTGTGCTTCCGCTTCGGGGTGTCGATCTTTGTCGCCGTTCCATTCCGCGACGCTTTTATTCTTTGTCTTTGGATGCCATCTTTCAAAACCTCTGGGGAGCTTGGGGTTGGTGGTTTCGCTTCTAGAGGCAGCAGCAGTCGCAGCACACCACCAGGGTTGTTGGGGTCATCAACGTCCAAACCGTTTTTGTTTTTTGTTTGTTTGAAGCTAGTCTGAGAAAAGTTGCGCCGTCTTTTCATGTTTTGTTTGTTTCCGTCACCCGTTCCTGGCGAGTGAACAGCACGCTTCACGGGACACGATCAAAGGGCACACACCAGACACACACACACACCTACACACATACAAACGCACTGGATCGTATAGAAAGGCACACACACACACACACATACATACAAACAAACAAACGGAAGGGCCAGGGAAGGGAGATGCATTGTCGTGTGGGGGCCTCCGCCATTGTATTGTTCGATTGGGGTGGCCGACTCCGTTTTGTATGTCTGGAGTAGTGCTTTTCGAGTTGTGTTGTTCGCTCTCCCCTCCCTCCCCAGCCGTTGTGTGCCATTTTTTCATGCGATGCAAATGAATAAATTGTTGCGTTGCACTTTTTTTTTTGGTTGTGGGTGAGGTTTTTTTTTGTTGCTTTTTCAATGCTTGCGACAGCGGGGAGGAGTTCCCGTCCCCGTCGTTGTGCCGTGCCCGGGGTCGGATTAGGGACTGGGAGCATATTAATGGCGTTGATTAAACAATTTGCTGCATTTAGCGTAAACAAAGTGTTGAGGATGAGTGGAGGATGGTGGGGCTGTGTCGGTATGAATATTGGAACATGTGGTGCAACATTATGCATGGCGGGGGCATAGGTTATGTTGAAAAGTTCAACAACAATAACAAACGGGTTTGAAATGTTCTCATCGATTTGCCGCACTCGGCAGCTCATTAGATGAATCATGGGAAGGAACCTCACCACGAACCTGTGACTCACTGGTTACGGGGATTTCCCTGCAATGCTGGGGATGTCTCCAATGCTTTCTAGTGTTTCACAAAGCTTGTTTACCATGTTTTATATCTCTTTCGCTATCGCAACATACTTTAAAAGGAATTAAATGTCTGATGCGCAACAAAGAATGAATCCTCCGCTGATTGCGTTGTTTTTAAAACATCTCCCAAATGTAATGAAGCATCCCCGGCAACGCACACACAAACCATCAACACACACACACACACACACACACACACACAGACCATTCTGGTGCTCTACTTTTTTGAGAGATTTGTTTTCATTTTCCATCCCGAAGCGAAGCATGGCTCGGGCTGGCTGGCGTGTGTTGGAGTTGTTCCAAAAATAATTCTACCACACAGAATCACAAACCACCACCACTACCGATGTGTATGCCCTCCACCTCCTGTGTCTGGTAAGCGGCCAGCATCAAACCCCAGAACAAAAAAGGAACATCCCCAACCCCTCAGCGCTCACCGAGCTGGGTTGTGGAAATGTGTGTCTGTATACCACCCCGTCCATATTTCCACCTCCGGGCATGTCTCGAGCATTCACTGCTGGAGAGAAAACTCCCCACGCTCAGGATTCGTCCGTGCGCCGCGATCGTCTGCTCTTTGTTATCGGCTGAACTCTGTGCATCATGACTCTGCTGCTGCTCTGGTTGACGTGTTCGGTGGGGAGTGGGGTTGGTGATTCGTTCTCGCACATTTCCAGCCAGCCAACGCAGGAAGGGATCACGGCTATCATGATGGGGCTGGGGTTGGCGTGTGTACAATGCGATCATGCGCATTTGGTGTGTGCGGGTGTGCGCGCGCGCGATCTCCCGAACGCGAACCTCGAAAATGGTTGCCGGGTGTGTGATCGTGACTGGAATGAATTTGATGCCGATCGTGAACAACGGTGCCGTGTAGAGAAAGAGAGAGAGAGAGAGAGAGAGAGAGAGAGAGAGAGAGAGGTTGTTGTGTTGTTAATGTGCACACATTGAAGGGAGGAGTGTATGTGTGCGCGGTCTGTTCATCCCCATAGCGAGAGGGGGCAGCGTTGAGAAAAGGAGCAACTGCTGGAGAGGGAATGAATCGCTTACACGGGGTGAATGATTAAACGAAAGTTCGCGCTGGGAGATAAACAAAACAAAACAACAACAACAAAAAAGTGAACACAAAGCCCACTCCCCGATATCAATGCGATGGATTTTACGGATGTTGTTGTTACTTTTGTTGTTATTGTTATTGGGGAGGGATGTTGGCTTAAGGGATTTGATATTTTATTGGTGTATGCGTGTGCGTTTGTCTGCTGAAATTAATACTCGCCTGTATCGGGAGAATATTATGCGTCACAACTTCCACACTATCTCAATGTATTCTATCCTTACGTCACATTGCTTAAGATGTCACGCAACAGGAAATTAAGTGTTGTTTTTCAACAAACAGTCATTGCCGCAAGATTTTGGCCCCAATTCGCGTAATTTTGTCTCTAAGGCAGCAATTTTGGATAGTGTGCAAGATCTATTAAGGAGAACAGGTCGTTGCAATGCCCGTTGCTAGGTTGCCATTTTCAGGTCGCTTTTGACAGTTTCATGAAAAGGTGTTTACAAACAAACGGCTAATAGTTAACGCGGAAAAGTGGACGAATTTACTATTAGGAAGATTATATTGGTTAAATTTCTTGCGGTCTATCACTTCTGGAGAATTAAGGAGAAGTAATTGCAGTCTACCCTGTGGTCAGAAACGTTGATAACCTTTTTCATTGTATGCCATTCCGTTACCACAAACCACTACCGTTTGCAACGGTCCTGCTGGAAAACATGCAAAGTTTAACATGCTCCAACTGTGTAAAAGAAGTCCTATTTACTTTCAATTAAACACTGAGAGTAAAATGAAACATCCAATCGACACACACTGGTACAATATGCATACCGTCCTTTACTTACAACCCGGCGACGAATGATAAATGAGATCCTTGGATTGAATCAGCCATGTAATATTCTAATTAGATTCTAAATCTTATAACATTCTAAAAGGAAATGAGTGCAAAATACTGAACAAAATTTACATTCACTCCATAGCAACGTCCATCGTTAAACATAAACAATGTTCACTTTAACTGTCAAAATTTTCCCATGGCTTTCTGTCAATTTACTCTAAACGCTTCGACCTGTTCTCTTTCAAGGACGTTGATAGTGTGCATCAATATTTATCCCTAAGGCATCAAGTTTTCACTGCAAATCAATTATTTTATTTACAAAATTGACTGAAACTCTGTGTTCCAAATTTTGTTCGACTTAAGTTTCGTAATCAACTATTTAATTGGCAGAATTGAATGTATAACAATTGTCTATTTTTTCAATTTTGTAGATTTCAAAGCTGTGAGAAAATTGGCATGTTTTTTCAGGTGTAAAACAAGTCTGAGAATTTATTAAATTTCTTTTTTTTTTTCAATTAAAACAATCACATCACACGATGTTTGTAGTGTTTTCGTAATATAAACTCAAAGTTGTCAAACAATTGCTTCAATACTTGTTAAATTTATCGTGATTTGTACAAGAATAATAACATTTTGGATTACAGACAAAAATATATGCGTTTTAGAGCCTTAGAGCCAAATATTTATGAATATTGGCAAAAATTGATGCCATAGAGTAAAAAGTTAGCAACAACAACTGTTAACATATGAGCTAGGAAATACATTTTGTAAAGATTTCACTGAATTGTCTTTTTGTTTTCCTATGTTTGGATTTGATTTGAATTTTGACTAAATTTTCCAGCGACAATATATGATACATTCACAGTGTCATCAGATTAAACTACAACAATTTTGCAATTCAATGTATTGTATTCCTACTCCCTGTTCACACTTACCAAAAATTGTGAAACTACCGAAAACATTGCTAAAAAACTTTTTAAATCTCAATTGCAATACAGTAAAGGGAAAAAGATTAGCTTTACCGATAGTGTTTGGCGCAGTTAGGTTACAAATTGAAAAAAAAAAAATCAATCGCGGAACCTCTCCGCTAGAGTAGCAGCAGCACGCATAGGACAACATACACGAACACACAGCCACACACGACCCCACACACACACATACACACGTACATCGATAAACGGCCAGTCGTCGACACACAAGTATCATCGACGTCGCACCGATGTAATCACAAATCGAATTGATGGTGCTGCGCCGCTGCTATTCTCGTTACCGATCGATTCGAAATGAAACGTGTAGGTGAACGTTCGATTCGAGCACCCTTGTAGCATCACCACACCCCCTCCTTCCACCGGGCTATATCCATTGATTTACGTGTCTCCTGTCTGTGTGTGTGCGTGGTTGCGTCGAAAGAAAGAAATAGTGTGGCGAACCGGGAGGAAGCAACAGTTGAAGTAGAAGGGCGCAAAGAACGCGGCGGGCATAATCCGTCACTCGAACGACGAACTTTCCCCCCGCTCGCCCCCGTACCCACGCGTCCTCGCATTCGTTTGCGTTTACTCTTTTCCCTTCTCCTTCCTCTTCGTTGGTGATAATGCTCTCTGACTGAGGGGCCCGGACGTATCGTGATCGACGCGGGCAAAGGGGTAGCACGGTGGGCTTTTGCAGGGGGTGTAAGCATTTTTAAACGCGCATGTATGCTATCGGACGCAGCAGCGAATGCGTGATGTGAGAGGTGAATGTGGAGGGTGAGCTTTTAAGCACGATTTACTCGCTTTTTTGCTGTTGCTTCCCAGCTTAAATGTTGTGTCGGGACGGGGGGAAATGGCTGATGGCAAGATGGTGAAGTACGGAGCAGGAGGGAGACACAAAAAAAACAAACCACACATACGATCATCATCGGAATCGCTGCCCGCTGGACCCTGATGCTGGCGTATTGATGATGGCAGAGATAAATCACATTTCTTCCCATACGCGAGAGAAGGAGAGAGAGAAAGCCAGAGAGAGAGAGAGAGAAAGACAGAGAGAAAGAGAGAGAGAGAGAGAGAGAGAGAGAGAGAGAGAGAGAGAGAGAGAGAGAGAGAACAGATCGACACGCTCACACACGGCTTGGCGATCGCCGTCATCATCGGCTCTCGGCTGCGTACTCGATCGTCAACGACTCGATCGAGTTCCGTTGCGGTGTGTTGCAATATAAAAGTAGGTGCGTAGAATTAACGTCGAATAACCGATGACGCACAGCTCAGCAGTACATGGAACGTTTTCCTAATCCGCGTGAGCGAGATGAGCAAAGCACGAGAGCAGCAGTAGCAGCAGCAGCAGCTGACGGCACGGCGACTCGGTCAGTGCAGAGGAGCTCTAATGTTTAAAGAGCATTGAGCACATCAACCCGCGATGGGGAAGGGATGGTAAACACTTTCTGATATCATGGCTGTGCTGTGTGCTGATGTTTTTGTGGTGCGTCTGTGCGTGCGTGAGTCATTTTTGGGATCACCTCAATGCCTTCAGTTTTGCTGATTCGCTGGCATTGCTCTCTGGCCTGCTCGAGAGAGCAACGTGTGGTGCGCGAGATGTTTATGGAAGCTATTTTTAAGCGGTTTCGATGCTATCAGCACTGATGGCGAGAGAAAAACGAGCACATTTGCTGTGTCTTGCCGTGGGTTGTGTGTGACACGCAAAATGGTCAACTTTTAATATGGTGCTACAGAAAACTGTGAGCGTCCGTCCGTCCGTGTCTTGCTGGTGATTCATTGGCCGGTTTGCCGGTGTGTGATAGCGTGGCTATAATATTCAGTCTCGAGGAACACGCTGATGCATCATAATGTGCATCATAAACTATTTTTAATTTCAAAACTTGTTTGCCGAGCCGTCGTGCTTGTGTGAGTTATTAGGTGCTCTTGTTTTTTTGTAGTTCAAAAAATGATAATTGGTTACTTTGACTCAGTTCATCGGATGCGACAGGCATAACAATTCTCGGATGGAACTGTCTTGGTAACTGTTTCGGTTCAGATGCTGTTTTCGGAGTTATTTATAAACGGAGTAAATGTGTTAATATCTGACAGAAACACAAGTCGTAGAGGAATTAATTATGGTTCTGCTATTGTACCGGATTTGACTCGGAATAAATATTGTAATCTCCCGCTTGTTAAATATCTTTATTCCTCTTTCTGCTGCAGGATGTGCCCATATCATACCTAAGGTTTGGATTTCGCTTTTAATTCTGGTTCTTGATCCCCTATATCTCTATCACTGTTACTGTTTCCTCTCTTGATCATCGTCCATATTCTTGTTTCTTTCTGACTACTGTACTGTTCTGTTCGTTTTCCAGCTCCAACAATTGTCCTACTTTATTTCAACTCTTTCAAATCCATGGTTAGGACCGAATCATTATTCTTGCTTAACTTACAACTATTAAGGCCTAACTTTGGTTTTTGACTATTCTTATACTTGTATAGTACCACTCAACCGGATAGTCAGTCCTTGCTACGGAGGCACGGTCCATATGAGGCTAAAAGCCATGACGTGTATGTTTTAAATTCTTGCGAGTACCAATGTACCACGGCATCGCTGCGCTTATGCTTATTATTGCCTACTTTTTGAACGGACCTGTTTCTAACATCGATTAAAGCCACTGCCTACGTTACGATTCATGTCTTCATTCTTTCCATTTATCTGGATCATTTTAAAGTCCAGAATTTTCTAAAGCAGCACCTGATAGTAGTTCAGGTTCTACATGTTATATTAGTTTCAGTCATTATGTTCGTTTTGGTTCTACATTTTCCTGGTGAAGTTATCTACTCATTGTCAGTTCTGATATTGCTTATTGGTATGGGTACTTGTGGTCAAGATCCTCCCATTATCAAAAGCTCTGGTAATGGTAATTTTAAAGTATTTCGAATTAGTGGACCTTAGGACCAAGTCATTACTCTTCTTCCTGTCTGATTCAGTAGAAATCTTCAGTACCCTATCTCCCTAAGTATCTGTTTCTAGCGCTACTTTACCTTCGATCTTGTGGAAATCTGTTCTCTCTGAAGGTTATGTCTGTTTACTGTTAAATAAGAGAAGTAAGGTTGACAAACGTTGATTTAATTTCAAACTTTAATCTCTTATCATTCGCGGCGTGAAATTGCACCAGCTTTAAAAAGTTTGTGTTGTACTTGGAAACCAGAATCAAGACTGAAGCCAATTGGAATATTATATTTTCTACGCAAAAAAGGCGTTGCTCCAGCACGTAACGGCACGGATTCACAATGTTTTATTCCAGCATTAACGTTAGCCTGTGCATAATTAATATCACCATCCAGGCGAGGCACACAGTAAGCATTATAAAATTGGTTTAATTTGCAATCGCAACCTTAAAGTGGGCTATTGCGTTTTCCCGCTCATTGCATCCCTACAACTTTACCCATTCTTTCGATTATTTTAAAATCTCTTGAATAATTTATGCAAACGCGAAAAAATTGTGATAGTTACAACGCGAGCATCGGGGCATGGGCAAAGTTTTCGCCTCCGTTTTTGCATTGAGATTAAGCAGAAGGATCAGGCGCTTGTATTAACCAGCGAACTGAGAGAGTGCGCTTGCGAGTGAAAATAATCAGGAAGAAGACTTTCTTATCCCGCACTTCCATGCAAAAGTGTGCTTCCGAACGATTCACTGCAAGGGCAAGGAAACCCCGTTTTTCGCTCGACAAAATCCCCACCGTGCCGCACCGACGTCACCCCTTTCCCCGTGGGTCCTCGTGTGTGTGTGTGATGAAGTCAGTTGCAGCCGGCATGCTAAAAGGCGCCCTCCGCCGACAAAGGCAAAGAAATCAGCTGTAAACCGAAAACGGTTGGCGCTTTTGTAAGCAAAATGTGTGTGTGTGTTTTTCCTTTTTTGCTTTTAGGATTTTCTCGCCGCTTTTAGGTTTTCTTTTTTTTTTACTGCTCTTGGGTGCTCTCCCAATACACGGCTTCACACTTTTCCGAGCTTCACGAGCGTTCGCGCACGCCTTCGAAATGGTATCGTAAAAACGGAGCCGTTGGAAACGTTGCGCCATCGCGCTATACCGTGTCTCCCGGTTCAGCCCCTTTCGGCACCGTCTCTGAAACCTGCATGAGACTTTGGGTAGAACGATAAACCTTGTTACTTCTATGTTCGGTCGTTTGAGGCTTTTTAGGGAAAGGCGGTGGAGAGCTGTGAAGGTGTTGTGAGCGGGTTACACGATGTAAGTGTGCCCTGTGGTACACTGTACTAGGGTGTATGTGGGTATATGTGCGAAAGGCCATTTTAGCCGGCTTCTTGCACCATCTTTTTTCCGGAGTCGATGAGGCGCGCACTCTCTCCCAAGCGCATGCAGATCCTTTCGTGTCGAGCAAAGGGACCTGCACGATCGCTCTGCTAGGAACGTACGGCCACACGTACGCTACGGGGTTGATGATAAAATTGCTGCCCCATCTCGCATTGGGTGAGCGCATTTCTTTCCAGCCATCTACCTAAACTTTTTTTAGCGCAACATTGAATCGGAACTATTCTCGCCCAAGTCGAAAAACGAACATCGACCGCTGCACATCGTTTGCGCACCAAACTCCAGTCGATTCTGTGGTCGTCATGTGGGGGGAAACCTACCGAGCCAAAAACGAACGAAAGCAACTTTAAGAATGGAGCCCAAACCGGTCACAAGAAACACACGCACCCCCACATAACGACGGTTTTCCCCTGTACGCATTTGGGCGCAAGTAAAGTGCCGTCTTTATCGTGAAAATTTAATGAGCTCTGTCACCCGCTGCTCCAGGAAGAGTCTTCGGCCTATTTAAAATTAACCTTCGATTTTGGGGGGGGGGGGGGGGGGCGAACTCTGCTCTGGATGGTCGGCAAGGTTTCCTTCCCCGGGGTAGAACCTTGTTTGTCTCTTTTTGAACAATTTCGGTGTGCGATAAAGGAGTTGGAGGCTGTCTTGAATGATTGCAACACTTTGGGTGTGTTTTGTTCGCATTTTGCAATGTTGATTTTGGACACCCGCACAAAGATAGACTAATGTTTTTGTGCTACGCACTGGTCGTGCCGTCCCGGTTTTTGTTGTGTTTGCGTATCGACTAAATGGGTTGATATCTGATTCGAGCTTTTCAATGGAGAGTGCGCCACTAAGAGGGCCGATTTGTTTTAATGGTGTAACTGGGGCGCGTTTTTTGCGAATTGGGCAGCCCAAACTCCTCCTCTCCGTCCCGTTTGGACGTTAATGGTGTGGGATATTGCTGTTTAGAAGATCCGTGCCTAGTAGGAAGGTATTCGTTTTGCCTGGAAGCTTGGGCATAAACACTGAGGTAATGTGTCTCCGGAGGTTATGGAGCCTCGTAGCTCCTAGTCGGATGAGTGGACGTGTCGTTTTAAGGTTTCCGGTTTGGATATTGATCCTAGAAAAACAAAACAAAGGTCCACATGAAAGCATAATGTAAGCCCAGTAAAAGGCAATCGGACGGTGGGCTCAATTCTTGACATCCTAAATCTTAATGGCTGTACGTTTCTCACTCCCTAAGCCTATGCTGCTCCGTGTGGGGCTTTTTGCGTCTAAATACATTGAACGAATTTACCACTATTGTCTATAGAAGCTAAAAACAGAGTATACCTCCACCGACATTGAGTTGTTTTTAACCTAATTCATGCTCTTCTTCTGTGCGCCGCTGCTGCACCTTCCGGGAGACGATCCAATAAAGATCCATTCACCCATCGCAACCATCTCTAGATGTGTGGCAGGGGCGCTCACTACCCAGTGCGGGCATTCGGGATGTCTTGTTTAGGTCTTGCGGTGAACGGTTTCAATTCGTTCCGATAGCAATATCAATAAACGACGTTTGTCAGGCGCACACCCAACAAACCACCGCAGAACAATGAAGGAGCTGCAGGAAAGGAAGGCGCAGGAGAAGTAAATAAGATTTCTGAACCTAAGAGCGATGTTGAGAGCAAAAAGGTTGGGAGTGTGACCACGAGGAAAAGATGCTCTTGGTGCTGCTTGCTGCTGCTGCTGCTGGTGGTTAGATTATTTTGCTTTCCATTATTTCAGCCCTTCAGTACTCTGCCAATCCATCTACATCGGATAGGCTTTGTCCCAGCAGATCTGCCAGCCCTCTGCAAGGCTTGTATGTGTGTGTGTAAGCTGGCAAAAGGAGAAGCGGTAAATATTATACCTGTGTACAGCTCCGGTAAGACAAATGGCATACGATACTGGAAGGTACCCAGGGATTAAACCGAATACTGTGGCACGGAAGAAGGTCCTGTCTTCTATTGTACGGAAGGACGATGTATGTATGTGCCTGTGGTTGTGGTACTACAGTGAAGTTTCCTGAGCAGAAATTGCTGCACAAAGAGATGTGATGATGAAGTGTGGTATCGCCTGAGGAGGAACGAGAAAGCAAGATTCGGAAGGCCCTATTTTTGGCTGGTTGGCAGGATCTATCAGGAGCTTTTCGCACAAACAGCAATAACCGGGAGGAGTGTTGGAATGAACGAAAAATCATTCAACAACATTACGGTACTTTACAGTGAGAGAGGAAGAAAGAGAATTAAAGAGAGAGAGAGAGAGAGAGAGAGACAGAGAGAGAGAGAGAGACAGACAGAGAGAGAGAGGGCTTGGTAATAGCAGTATTGGTGTGCAAGCCTCTTGGTTGGTACGTACTGTGTAAAGCTGTTTTCCCCTTCTGTTACCCTTGGCTGAAGGTTAAGAAAATTGGGAAAGCAGATGTCAAACAGGGAGAAGAACAAGTTTTTTTGCTGGTCAAGTTGTGTCGTTTGCCTTTGTTTGTTGTAGCATCTCCGGTTCCGATCACCTTCGTCGGTAAGGAATGGGAATGGGGTTTCTGGAGTTATCTATTCGTGTAGTAGAACAATTTCTATTCCTGATCTCTTTTGTGTAGTAAGTTATCGGACGGAAGAACTGTGGAAGGGTTTCCTGGTATCGCAGTGACATAGCCGAGGGACGCGACCGATTTGGCAGCGAGCGACAGCAGCATAACATTAATTCCAACGGGGAATGTTTGCTGCTCAAGACGTCGGTTCGGGCACGGCTCAGCAGCCAAAAGAAACAAATGATGGTACAAAGCTTACACCAGGAGGAAGGAATCCAAGTCACATTCATTAGTGTGTGACTTCCAGGCCAACTCCCGGGAGTTGCTGATGTCGGCTGCTCGTCTGATTTACATGAAGTTTTGTACCAGTGTTTTTGACTCTGGCTGAACTGATAATGTAGCCAGCCTCCCGTTCTTCCCATGTATGGGCGAGACATGGTGCCGAAGCGCATGTATTCCGGAACGGGAGGTCTTCGGTCTCCCGATGGTGTGCCGTCGTATTCAACAGCCGTGTGGGAGGAGATACTGGTCCCTGAGTTCTTAGAGATACACAGACACACATACACACACGCACGCAAGTGTGGCAGGACATGGTAAGAAGGAATGGCGCATGATTGCAAAAGACGTCCGAAGGTCTTCCGAGCGCAAAGTCACTTACCTGTCCCGAGCGTATTTGGCCACGACGGGTTCTCTTGCTTGGGACGCGAAACACGCTGCGCGTTGTGACCCCGACAACCGACGAGTATTGAGTTGGTTCCGAAGACGGGATTGGTGTTGTTGCTTGGGGGGCGGTGGGGAGTTTCTTTATTACTGCTGTCGGTTTTTGGAGTTGACCAACTCTTCTCCACGGGGGAGACGACCCGCCGGGATAAGCTGTGAAAAGTCACACCGTGATGTGAAGCTGTAAGGCTGATCCCATTTATCGATTGACAATTACGTCCGAGACTTTGTTGGTCTTGCTGAAGTTTGAATAAATTATGTACCACTATGACTGACTTCGGTTGATGCTGTTGTTGTTTTTTGTTATTGTTTACAAGAAATTGATTAGAAAGTGTATTGCGATCTGTTGATAAGAGCGACCAGTAATAGTGTCTCATTAAACTTGTCACAATATTCGTTTGGTGTTTATTGCACACTGAAACCTAAACACAAACCATTCTGGGTGAACGATACTGCTTCTGATTGCTTTGCGGACGTAGAACTCATGAAGTGTTTGGCAGAGCAGCTGCTTCTGGTTACAGTCGTCACGATTAAATCGCTCAACCTCCATTTATCAACATGACATACAACTCATCGTTTGATCTTATCGTATCATATAAATCTGTGTGAGCCAACCTTGAAGTAAGGCGCACTGCTCACCCTTCACCCCGACCCTGGAGGGGTGGTAAGGTCACTCATCTGCAACGCGCTACAACGATAGCGACAGTTTAATGCCGCTGTGACGTTGAAAGGCCCGCTAGACACTAGACTCCGTTTATTTTAAGGTTTAGTTGGCGAAACATCCACATACACGAACACATCCAGCAGACACACCAGAGGTCTGCTCTTCGCTGTGTGTACATGTTTGTTGTGCAAAGGATGTGAAGAGTTGCATCTGGAATCTGTCGTTTAGTTTTCCTTGCTGTTGTTGTTGTTTTGTTCTCTTTCGCATACCCTCTGCCCGCCTAACGTATGATACGAAGAACGTCCTCTGCCGTGTCTATGACCCCTTTTGCTATCGTCCATCGTCGCCGTGCGAGGTACGGTTGTGTGGTCCACTCTCCATGCAGAAGACACTTCGCATTCATTTAGTTCTTCTGTTTATTGCCCCCACCCCTTTTGCAACATTCGTCTTTCATCGGCGAGGCTTTCTTCCTGTCCGATTTAATGGTCCGGCAAGCCTTTGAAGACATGTAAGTATGATTTGGGTTCGGGAGCGGCGTTTTTTTTGCATCTTCTTGATGTAATCAAGATTGCTGAAATCACCGTGGTGTGGTTGGCGTGCTTAAAATTAAAGTCCTTTTGATGTTGCTTTCATTTAAAGGAGTGTAGGATTGTATAGGTCGGTGGTCTATTGCAGTGATATGGGTTATGCGTGTTTCTTTTCACCTTCTGGACCACGTACCCAGTAGAGCTTTCGAGTAGCGGAAGGGAAAAATATACATCCAGTCTTGAAGGCAAGTAACGAATTCCCTGCACAGTCGAGATTTTCCACTTCCAAGAGCATCCAGTGTGTGATAGAGAGAGAGAGAGAGCGACCGAGTTTTGTTTTATTATTTCTTTCGTTTCGTTCGTTTTCTCAACTTCCTTCTTCGGTGCGGTGCGCTTTACTGCATCGTGCACTGCATCGACTGCAGCGCAGCGCAGCAGCTACCAATTGCTCCGTGCTCGTTGCAATGCTCCTGCTCCTGCTGCTGCTGTTATTATTAGCCTTATTCTTCGTCGCCGTTGTGCCTCTTTCGTGCAACTGCAACTGCGGCTCGGTGCGTAGGCGTGTGTGAGTAGGAGTGTAGCCGTCGGGCCTGCTTGATGCACCACCCCAGAACCCCTTAGTAGTAGCACCAGATACAGATATAGGTATATATGTGTTAGAGTGCAGTACAGGATTGCAGTTTTTTTTTTCGTTTCTCTTTTATTTACGTGAGATCACCTCGAAGCCCCAAGGAGGGAAAGGGGTTTTTACCCGGTTTTATCAATTGATGTCTTCTGTTTTGGCTCTCCCAGTGCGGGCGCGCTATGATGCTTGTGTTGGTGATTCGACGTTTTACTTTATGAGGTTAAGTAGCGGCGCACTCGAGACAACGACACGGTTGCATATCGAGCAGTTGCAGTACCGAGTTCGTGGATATGAATGCATTAAGACATGGGTGCAGCAGAATGTTCCGTA
>KI922072.1:3159-13866 GCA_000473525.2 Anopheles melas
ACCCGTTCCGAGCGCGCGGTGGCGGTCGTGGCAGCTGTAGTATATGTCTTGGCAATGCTTACCACGCCTGTTGTGCACACCGTTCTCTAGCCACCGAATCTCTTGTAAAGCTACGAAGTCCATGCTCAGTGTGGTTCCTGATTCGCCATATTCCACCATCCGCCCAAGGGGTTGGATCTAGCCCGTGTACCCAAGCTAGGATATATGGAGGCACATGTAACCACTCTGAACGACGAGGACGTGTCGGAATAGGAGTTGGATGGGAGAGCCTATATTATCCCTCGGAGGGCTTCGGATCCCATCCCATTGCAATACTCTTTCAGTAGTTTATTTTTTTCTTGTTCTATATGCTTTCGAGTCTTATCGTGAGCTAGTTTTATTCTGTATTGAAATTGAACCATTACCGCTAAAGGAAAGTTATTTGTTGCAGTAATGTTGTTGTTGAAATGTTGTTACAACATTTCCATACATCCGGGCCTAAAGTGGTGGCCACCTAAAATAGGAGTGTAATGTGATCGAACGTACGGGTGGGCCGTCGACCACTATGTTTACGGGCAGTCAGTTTTTACTGACATGAGACGAAGTGGAGTGAACTGTTCAAAGCGGACTGATTGAACCCGGAATTTGATCGTCCAGTCGATCATGGAAACCCCGAAGGGGTTGCTCTTACTGGAAACTCGAAGATTTTTAGGAAGTGTAACGTCCTCTCTTGGCAGTCCGAACGAATCTGATCCGCCGTGATTGGAATTGGATATATAAATACTGAAAATAAGTTAGGGGTTTCGTCGTACATTTGGTTTTTGAATGTGTTTTTGTCCTAATGAAATGTTATTGTTATTGGCAACAATTTATAAATTGAAGTGGTGTGAGGTGTTTGTCGCTGTGTGCCTATGCTTCGGTTTTACTACATTGCGAAAGAAGGTTTCAACTATTGTTGCTAAAGAATGGATGTTTTCCTTACTGAGCTTATAAGTTGCCATGCGTTCTCGGTTCACCTAGTTTGCTGTAGTAACGCCTGATTTGCTTATTATGTGTGTTTCTGGTGTTGTCAGTAAGTGTGTCACAATTGTTTTTATAAAAACGGTGTGGCCTGAACTCTTCTGGTTGTCTTGTTATGGTATGATCTGATTTGCTGAGTGTGTTGTAATGAATGTGTTGCAATAGTGTGGTTTGGCTTTCCGAAGTGTGTTACAATGAGTCTATAGCTGGTAGTGTGGTTTATAATAAGAACTGTATAGCAGATATGCTACAGGAGGATATTCTGACTTCCTGAATAGTTCCTTGAACCACTTTCTGGAAAATTTTCCTTACACGTCGTAGATGACATTCTTTAGCTATATTCAAGCTAAAATTTAGACATGTGACAATCTAAAATCACGGAAAATGATTATCTATTAAATTCTAAGTGTAGTTCGTATCATTTTTTTCCATACCTTTCAAAACAGCAAAAACTAAGCCGGGGTTGCGTTTTGCGTAACCAAATCGGTTGCCATTGCATGGATGTTAACTACTGTAGAACGTCGATTATCCGGGCAGCTCGGGACCGAACAGTTGCCGGTTAATCGATTTGCACGGACAATGATCCAAGAAAAGTTAAATTCATGTAAAACATATAAAATTCACTAGTTTTATGAATAATTCACTTTGAATCAATCGAGTAATCGTTAGTATATTATTATTTTAATCAAAAACTATAGGTTTAAAAACTGTTTATGATCAAAACTGAATTTCGAAAAAACACTAGACGCTACAGAGCTGCACAAAAAAACTGGATGTCCACTTGACTATCGCTGCAAATGTTCACCGTACGTTTGAACAGTTGTTACATTTATGCGCACGTTTATGCCGCCCGCCGGTCAATCCGCCCCGGATAATTGACGTTCTACTGTAAATAAAAAGCACCTTAGCTTCCGCTAAGAATTAAAGCTAATCAACCTTTACTAGAATTTTATTTTCGCGACTAGAATTTTATTACAGGGATAATAATTTTGCAAATCGGTCAAAATTTATTAAATTTTTCATTTTAGAATGTTATCAATTATTAATGTAAAATAAAGCTATTGAATATAGCAATTATAATAATGTTCGTAACGCCTATCTCCTCAGCCTAAAACCACTTAAAACAGGATGCTGGTGTTACTTACACTACTGTGTTTATCAATATTGCGGTTCGATGTCATAGCGGAGAACTTGGCCGTAAACGAACACAATCAAACGGATAAACATCTTCATTACTCACCAGAACCTTCAGTTCCGTCAACAATTGAACCTTTGGATCAGGTGATATACATTGTTTATAACAATATTGTTTCAAACTGATGTAATTGAGCCAAGCATAATTTTACATTTTTTTTCATTAAGACTCACGGCGTTGTACGGTATCAACATACGATCAACAACTCTCCTAACAGCAACTATGTTGTATACTACACTGATAGCAATGCTTACGGACAAAGTTCACAACAATATCAAAGGTAAGTTTGAAATATTTTATGCTTTTTGTTTACATTTGGCTATGCTGACATTCACCGTTATCAAGCTTAAATAAACAGTGTTATGGTGCTTTTCAACATTGTTCATCTATAAGTAAACATTTGACGACCAACTGAAATTCTGATGCTTTTCTGAACTTTGTTTAATAGCCGCGTTTTCACACGGCATATTCTGCTAAATCTGGAGATATCTCACACTTTTTTACATGCCCGCTAAGCATTGTAAGATACTGTACTTTGCTGTACTAGTTTTACAAATTTTAGTTTTTGGGTACTTTCCGTTTTAAGTTCGTCCTTCAAACGGAAGCTAATCTGCCCAACGAATGTTCATCAGCACGAGAAAATACTTCTTCTTTGGCTCAACAACCGATGTCGGTCAAGGCCTGCCTGTACCCACTTGTGGGATTGGCTTTCAGTGACTAATTGATTTCCCCCCCATAGCAGGATAGTCAGTCCTGCGTATGGTGGCACGGTCCATTTGGGGATTGAACCCATGACGGGCATATTGTTAAGTCGTACGAGTTGACGACTGTACTACGAGACCGGCATCTACGAGAAAATACATCCTCTATTTATTTAAAGGAGATAGTTTAAATTTCTTTCATAGCGGTCACATGAGGCCTTCCTGAAGTGTCGATTTGAAAATTACTACTACTAGGGAAGCTACCCTAACGAATGATTGAGATGCACATTTGCTTCAGAGCGTTCCCGCTGCGCAAAGCGATCGAAAACTTCTGAACGTCTCGCTCAATGTAGCTAGAGAGCAAGAACCAATAATGATAAAACGAGGTGAAAGGATGGGGAAGAGGGGAAGGAGGGGAGAAAGAGAACGTGGGTGTGAACTATTTTTCGGCCATAATCATTTTTGAACCAACATGGTCGCGTACCGGAGCTTTTTTGTCAGAAAGAGACAAACACATACAGCGCGCTCTCTCCC
The DNA here is from genome assembly GCA_000473525.2 of Anopheles melas. Classification (NCBI taxonomy): domain Eukaryota; kingdom Metazoa; phylum Arthropoda; class Insecta; order Diptera; family Culicidae; genus Anopheles; species Anopheles melas. The sequence goes on from KI922072.1 coordinate 6,589, forward strand.
GCTGCGCAAAGCGATCGAAAACTTCTCAGCCTCTCGCTCAATGTAGCTAGAGAGCAAGAACCAATAATGATAAGCGAGATGAAAGAATGATGAAGAGGAGAAAGAAGGGAGAAAGATATCGCGGGTGTGACCTATTTTTCGGTCTCTATTATTATCGGCGCCAACAGGGTCGCGTACCGGAGCGTTTTTTGCTAGAAAGCTTTGCTTACCATTTCAGAAAATTAATCGAAATATCTGTTGACGGTACATTCGAAAGGGAGTTCTCAACCCGCACAACCAAATCGAGCAGTTTTTGAGCTCGCTTTCTAGCTCGCTTTCTGCCGAAACCGATCGAGAAAGCGAGCAGAAACGTCCGAAGAACCGATCGAAGCTCTTGATCTATTGAAGCGTTTACGGTCTTTCGAGAGAGCGCGTTTTATGTTGTATGTCTAGCAAAAAAGCTACGGTACGCGACCATGTTGGCGCAAAAATAATAGTGACAGAAAAATAGATCACACCCGCATTCTCTTTCTCCCTTCCTTCTCCTCTTCCCCATTCTTTTATCTCGCTTATCATTATTGGTTCTTGCTCTCTAGCTACATTGAGCGAGAGGCTGAGAAGTTTTCGATCGCTTTGCGCAGCGGGTCATAGGCAGCGCTCTAGCAGCAATCGAACACTACATCGAACATGGAAAATGTATAGGATTTGACATGTTCGATTTGATAACCAACAAATCGAACATGTCAAATCCCATACATTTTTCAAGTTCGATGTCGTGTTCGAAAGCTGTTAGAGCGCGGAGTTACAATATCTGTCAAATCTCATATAAAATTTTACCAGCGCGTCCGATTTAATAGCTCCTCATGAAGTACAAACACGGGCCTTAGTTGTGTCTGTTGAACTTCTGGTTCAGGTTGTTAGTAATTTCCATATGGAGTTTAATACTTTGGATGATTTGAGAAATGGTTTTATGACTTTGTGATCAGTATTATGAAAAAGGTGATTTTCGGTAGGATAAATGAAAAATCAGTAGTTTTAAAAGGCTCAGCTGTGAGTCGGTAGGCATATCAAAAATCGGTAGGAACAAAGTTAAATCGGTATTTCTGGTCACTCTGGTAGAAGCGAGTAGTATCGCCTGCTCGAAATCTTAAGGTATTTAAAATAATCTTTAATTTTTATTCATACTGTTTTTTGCAGTGCAATTCGTCGAAAAGATAACCAATTCAATTGTTATGGATTTTTGCAAAATAAAATATAAAAAATTCAGGTGCTTAGTATGCAACAAATTGCACTGCTCCCGTTAAACATTGCGAGGGTTGTGGGTAGTATCATGTGACCGAAATCTTGTGATATGTTTAATAATTTTTATTTTTTATTCATAATTTTTTGTCGGTGTTATTCGTCGGAAAGATCATAGCATTATTTTTGGTGAATGTTTGCAAAATAAAATGTCCAAATTCAGATGTTTCGCAATACAAGTTCACAGCCCCAGAGCCTTCGCATTAACGAGCTTGTGACTCTAGGCAGTTTTTTCGCCCCTAGTTTTAACAGTTATAATTATAGCACCCCGAGAGTAGGTACAAATTATAGCCTACTAAACACCTGAATTTTGACATTTTATTTCCCGTTAAACATTGCGAGGGTTGCGAGTGGTATCATCTGCTCGAAATGTTATAGTATTTGAAATAGTCTTTAGTTTTTATTCCTAAATTATATTTTTTGCGGTTGTATTCATCGAAAAGATCACTAGTTCTAATTTTGCGGATTTTTGCAAAAAAATAAAATTCAGGCAAAAAATTAAAAAAAAAAGTTAAAATTAATGTGTTTAGTATGCCACAAATCGCACTGTTGTACCTGCTCTCGGGGTGCTATAATTATAACTGCTAAAACTAGAGGTGAAAAAATTGCCTATGCTCGCAAGCTCTTTAATGTGAGGGCTATGAACTTATATGGCGTGCGAGCCTTCACACACCCTCGCAAATCGCTGTCATTTGCATGGCGGGTTTGCAAAAAATTCTCAAAAATAGAAATAGTGGTCTTTTTGAAAATACCTTAATTTGACTTAATTTGATACCTTAATTTATTTAACGGGAAGTCAATTTGACAGGTGACGAAATTACTCGATCGATTTTTATATTGGTCGATGTAATTTTGTAGACTGGGTAGCGAAATGCGTACGCGATACAAATTCGAGTAGATAAGTGAATAGGTCGATATAACCAAACCAGTGGATAATTTTTACGGGTTGCTTTGGCTATAGACATCATTCTACTAATTGAATAGTCAGTTATTTATTTTGAAGATATCGGGATAAATTATTGGCCAATGATTTCAAACTGTTTTCGTAAATGAAGGCACAAACAAAAGGCTAATCTCCATACAGCAAAAAGATCAACTAAGGCGTTTCACTTGTTTAGTTACGATTGAACGAAATTCAGATGGGCATCAGTTAATTGTCAAATGTTTACTTACAGTTGAACAATGTTCAAAAGTTATGTTTATTTGGGCTTGAAATCTGTGTAATACCTTTTTTAAATGAAATTATCAGTTTAAAATAATATTTTTTCGATGCAGTATGCCCCATAGTGAGCGGTTATCGAGAATGATTACGCACAACTCGCATCCAATTTCTGTTCAGTTACTGTCACTAGTTCAACCAACTGTTAGTAACGATTACTTACTCAATGAGTTTGGAAATGAAGTTATAGATGTAACCAAGACACAAAAACTGCTTTCGGATACTCAGAATTTAGTGAGATCCGAAGATTCATTTGATATCAATTACGCCCAAGAAAATGCTACAGACCGTTCCCAAGGGACTGTCAGACAATATTCCAAATCAGAAGACAGTGTTCTAAGTGGAAGCGAACACACTGTAAACAAGGCAGTACTGGCAAGCTTTAACGCGCCGATTGTTGTCACCGATAATGATGCTGCGGAATCTAGTGATATTGAAAGCCGTCGACTCAATAGTAGTAGATCATATGTAAAACAAATAAATGTCGAAATTTTGGGCCAGTCCATGGATCACAACAATGGGCAGTATTTAAAGGAAACTACAATTTTATCCAGCAAACCAGCGGAGCCATGCGATAAAAACAACAACGAAAAAGAAATTCTAATCACTAAACAAGAAGTCACATCAATTAAACCTGCAAAAGTATCAAAAGTAATCAAACACAAGGGTACTTATACGACTGATAAACCTACAGAAATCTTATTAACCACAACCACAACCACTGTTGGTAAAAAGTCTGTATTTTCAAGATATTTAGCACCATTTCAGGCAGGCTTATGTCTTTCCGATTCCGGTAAAAAATACTCGAATCAAGATTGTTCTGATGACAATACTCTTATTGAAGAGCGTGGTGTTGGAGACGTACAAAAGAACTTCAATATTAAGGAATTATTCATTAATAATACAGCCCCGTCTACACTGCATCTTGATGTCGACACAAAAAAAATTAAGCAACTAGTGTTTGCAGAAAACCCTATCGATCGAATTGTAAAGCAACCAGTATTTAATGAAAACCCAGTTTTAAGGTTTATAAAACAGCCTACTATCGTGAAAAATCAAGAAGAGCGCAAACAACCAGTTGTAGAAAATTCGGTGCCATTAGTCATTGATCGAATTGTACAACAACTTATTCATCATATTGTTGATCGACCGATAAAGGTAGAAAATAATGTACCTGTAGATAAAATTGTCAAAACTCCAGTAGTGGTAGAGAAAATAATCACGAAAGAAGTGAAGATTCCTTATCACGTAGCACACATCTTTGATCGACCTGTAACTGTGGAGAAAATTGTGGAAAAGCCTGTAGAAGTTCCACATTACATTGATCGTCCTGTGGAAATAAAAATTGAGCGTCCAGTTGCAGTGCAGACCACAGTAGAAAAAAATATTGAAAGGATTATTAATCGACCAATACCGAAACAACATGTAATTGAAAAGAATGTGCAGGTCCCGGTACCAGTAACATTCGAGAAAGTTGTTGAAAAGATTATAGATTGTCCTGTGCCTTACACGGTCGAGCAAATTATCGATCGCCCGAATCCAGTGGAAAAAATTGTTGAAAAAATTGTTGATCGACCCTACCCGGTGCATGTACCCGTAGAAATACCAATACACTATCCTGTACAGGTTCCTGTGGCTATACCAGTACCATATCCAGTAGAGAAATACATAACTCTACCATTACATGAACCAAAACCTACACATTCAATAATTAAAACCATTCATTACGAGCATTTAGATTTAGGAATGTTTTTGGCTCAGAAAAAGAAATATTTAGTTGATCATTTATTTCCAAAATCTCACCACTACCCAAAACTTGATTGCGCGAAACCAGGCGAAGTGCATAATTTCTATCCAAATAATCGGTATCCTGTAAATGATTTACACAATGCAGCGTCGTCATCAATTCCGGTAATTGTGGATAATCAAAATTTTAATACTCAAGCAAACAACTTATACGAAAAACAACCATTGAAGATTCTTAACGACGATGCTTATGCAGGTATGTTTCCAATATGTATATAATTTTAAATTATTTCTTTTCTATATGTGCATCTAATCAATTTAATTATTTCAAGCAGGGAATTTTGCATCCATTCAACATGGACCAGTCATTAAGGACGATTACATAGGACCAACTCCATTATTGGCGGATCATTGGGATAAAAGCGACGTAAAATTCCGACGTAATCCTAGCTACGGAAAGGGTCATCTCATCGAATACGGAGGATTTAAGCCACCATTAGTGCCATCGGTTGAGATAGATGAGCATGGCATTCCACTTTTAAAAAAGAGCCTTCCTGTGCTTTCTTGGTAGTATCTTCGGTAGAGAATAATAATTTAGACGTAAACTTTCCTGTTTGATTCAACGTAGGTTATATGTTTTATTTACTAAATTATTTATTGCTTTTATAGTCATAAAAAACGTTTACCGATTGAGAATTTGTAGATGAAAGAAAGCGGTAGGAAAAAATAATAAAAAAGATTTTAAATACTATGTGTCAGACTTATGAAATCGTTCAGGTAAAATAGTTAAAAACGGGATGTTAATCGTAAAAGCTTTATATTTTCAACTGTCAGCGTCCACGTTCTCCAAGTCAGTAACCGCCAATGCATTTTTTCTCTTCGCCGTTCATTGCTCCTATCAATCGTCAATCGCTGTAAGACGTTAGACCCAGGCACTAAATCCTAACGTCTTTCTGCTGATTAGACGGAACATCTTCCCCCCAAGGATGACTATCAAATGGAGCTCAAAACTTCATTATCCTCAATACACGATTTATACAGCGTCGATCTTCAAGTCTTAACTCCAATAGCTCTAACTAAGCCATCTTTCCCCGGGTATACAGCTGCAATCCGGTCCAGTTGCCATTCGAGCGATGGTAGATTTCGGTCATGTTCAACAATTATCATTCCTTCACGAACGTTGTTCCTGATTAGCTGATTCTTCTGCCAGGGCTGTTGAGAAAACAAATAGTCTCATTTCATTTCATTTATTGAGTCCAATATCCGCCATCTAGGCTAAATAACGCAGACTTTAAACTAATTAATAAGCAACACATAAACAATATCATTCATAAAAAACTAAGCCTAACTTAACTAATCCTGATCTAGCAAAACATAAAATAAAAAAAAACACAGGTAGAGCGTTGAGACTATCATAAACTTAGTGAAAAAAGGGAGTAAATAAAACTAAGAAGAAGAATTAAAGAGAAATAGAAAACATACGGTTACGGAAAGAGTTTAGAGAGAAGTCGAAATCAAAGAGATAGTAAAAGTAATTAAACAACCTGAAACTGGATAGAAGAGGATCATTGAAAGTATAAAGCGAATGAAGTGTTTCAATTGATAGAGGATCATGTGAACGAATAGAACGAGAGGGAACATACAGCGAGATGGACGAGAGTAAATCAGAAGCATCAGTAGCAGAAAGTAATAAGCCTTCAATAAAAAATGCCTGAAACACTTGGCAGTGAAAGGTTAACGAGTGAAGATTGAATTACTGCAATCACTTTTCATAGGGAGGTAGGGAGGCAGCACCGAACAAACGACGAAAAGCAATCCTGGTAAAGAGGCGTTGAATACTTTCAATTCATGAACAGCCATCAATAATGGAAGGATTCCATCTCTTCTTAAATCTCTAAAAATGGAGAAAAAACGTAAAATAAACCCAAAAATTCTATTTGCTTTTAGTAGAACCTCATCAAGCTGCAGTTTAAACCCCCTGCGCAAGGCGATCGAAAACTTCTGAGCGTCTCGCTCAATGTAGCTAGAGAGCAAGATCCAATAATGATAAAGCGAGATGAAAGGATAGTGAAGAGAGGAGAAGGGGAGAAAGAGAATGTCGGTGTGAAGTATTTTTCAGCCATTATGATTTATGCGCCAACACGATTGCGTCCCGGAGCTTTTTTGTCAGAAAGAGACAAACACAGACAGCGCGCTCTCTGGAACGACCGTAAAGGTTTGAATCGATCAAGAGTTTCGATCGGTTCTTCGGACGTTTCTGTTCGCTTCCCGTCAAACATTGCGAAGGTTGCGAGTTGTATCATCTGTTTTAAATCTTATGGTATTTTAAACAATATTTATTTTTTTATTCATAAACTATATTTCTTGCGTTATTGATCGTCGAAAAGATAACCATATCCAGTTTAGTGGATTTTTGCAAAATAAAATGACAAAATTCAAGTGTTTAGTATGTTTAGCGAACTAGAAAGTGAGCTCAAAAACTGCTCGATTTTGTTGTGGGGGTCTTTCTGACAAAAAGCTCACCCGCACAACAAAATCAAGCAGATTTTGAGCTCGCTTTCTAGCTCGCTTTCCGCCGAAACCGATCGATAAAGCGAGCACAAATATGTGAAGACGAAAACTAACTCGTAACATTGATTACATGGTTGGTGTTACATTTGGGTTGTGCCGACCTTCCTGAACCCGTGTTTCTATTGTTCCGCGCGCTTCTGTTCTCTGTGCCCGCTGTGCAAATTTGAGCAGTTTTCTGCGTAGTTTTTTGCGTCGTTTTGCGTCAAAAACTACGCAAAAAAAATACGCTAGGCTTCAGCCAAAACAACGATAGCCAGCGTATTCCCGCTGTGCAAACCGACGGAAGAAATCATGGAGTTCGGATAATTTTATCATGGTTTCTTTTTCCCTCCTACGGCAAATTTGTCAAGCAGCTCGTCGAGCTACCCGTCCCTTGCTCCGTCTCATACCCCTCGACTTAACGCGCTGCCGAAGGTTTGGATGTGTTGGTGCGTCAGACGGCCAATCGCTGTCAGCCGTCGTCC
>AXCO02011265.1:0-10387 GCA_000473525.2 Anopheles melas
CTTAATCTCACAATAGTCTCTATAGTTAATTTTGTTCTGCCAGCCACCTGTGAAGGAGACGCCTGGTACTTGTAGCAGTTTATTGTTATCACTAAACAGAACACTTTTTTTACTGAAGTGCTGTAAAATTTTACTGATTTTTTTTTTTGGGCTGAAGATTCAGTGATCTTTTCTGTAAAAATATTGTTTACTGAATCATTCAGTCATGTTTGGTAGCCACCAAAATGACGGCTCCGTTTACTGAAATCAAAGTGAAGCCATTTTTATATTGCTGATTTCTTTATAGTTGGTAGCGATTAAAAGGTGAAAAATTTCATTTAAATTGAGTTTTTTATTGATACACAGAGAATGCCAGCCTCTCATATTCATATTCATCCATTTTTTATGTTATTTGGTACAGTTTTCAAACTGTTTTCTTGCCGCACCAAGTTTTGATGGTTCAATAAGCACCCACAGTAAATCAAAGTAAATTTCTAAATCTCAATAGTCTTTACTCGCTTATTAAAAAAAAACTGCTTGCTGTTTATACCAATGTGGCTATTACGAGTATTGTTAGTGGATAGCTAGTAATTAAAAAGTATGCGTTTGTATGAAGACTGTGCGGAGAATTTAATCCAGTTTTTGGGAAAACATATATAAAATCTCTTGATTTATTAAGACAATCGAGGCTATTCAAAATTTCAAAAGTAAGTGTGCAAAAAAAATTATACTGTATTGATCTTAGTTCTTAGTAGAATATTTCTAAAAATTCAAACAACAACAACTCTTTAACAAACTGTCACAAAAAGTCTACCCAGTGATACAACCCATATACCGGTTCAGTGTTTTAAATATTCTCTTATCCTTAAGTTCTCGCTCGAAAGCCTCCAAATCTCGTCATCCTTATCCCCCGCGGGACAATTTGGGAAAGAATGTAATGGAACATTTATTCCATCTCCATCACTCAACTTTCTCTCTCTCTCCCTTACTGTCCCAACCCATTTCTCATCTTTTCAATCCATTGAACAGTAAACCATAAAATCAAGATACCGTTACAACCCATTAAACCTTTACTGCGTCGACCGTCGGCGACTTGGCGACCGCTGTTCAAGTGGATCCGTGGGAAATGGTAACAACGAATGTGCGCTCCGTGTGTCATTTGAGGCTCGCCGGGTCCACCAATCGGCTCGGGGCCTGTCCGTTCGGCATGGTGACGGCGTGGAACTTCACGATGTTCGCTCATTTTCCTTTATTCGCGCTCCCTCTTTTCCATCGCATCACATCGTCCCATCGTTGGTTTAGGTCGAAAAAAAAAAGGCTCAACGCGAGCTGTGAGTTTCATGTTCTCTGCGGGACAGCTTGCTGTTGTTCTCGCTAAAGCCTCCAGCTTAAGGTGACGTTGCGTTGTGGCTGTCGGGAAAGCTTAAACAACAAAAAATGGGACACGCTCTACCACGCTTGTGTGAGGAAAATTCACGAGTTTTTCCTTCCCGTTCCCGGTGCTTCCCCGCGGGACTTGGTGGGCAATAAAAGCGCAGTAAAATCAAAATTAATACCACTCCACTCTTTTATGACACTTTGCACACCTTTTATCCGCACGGGGTAGTTTCACTTTATTTTTCGCTCCCTGCATTTCTCGGCCCGGAACGTACCGGGTTGTTTGTTGACGCTGGTTGCTTTAAGAGGTGCGATCCCGTGAGGTTGCGTTCCGAGTTTCCGTGCAGACTGGAAGCAAGGGAGGAAATGAATGCTTCTCACCCGTCACAGGAAATTGGATTATTAAATGAAAATAGTGAATTGTTTTAGCCCTTCTGGTTGGACATAATGCTGTCTGCCCTTGTCCCGTGGCGGAGCTGTTGCACTGAGCAACGGAAACGGTATTTAAAGAACGCAACCGGTCATGTGGGAGGGTTGAATTTACGGGAAACTCGTATGGTGGTAGTTGCGAGTACATGCGCTCGATTGGAAAAGTTAATTTAATGAGAATAACATTATGCATTCCCTTGTGGGCTTGGTCATTTTTGTGCGGTTGAGGATCTATTGATGTGTGGGCAATCTGTCGGGTCGCTGTTACGTTGGGGGATACATCCTGGTTCAGGTCGTCCTGGTTTATGTTGGATTTTGTGTCGTTGGCTTTTGACGGCCAGGGTGTTGAGTGTGGTACCAAAGAGAGAGTTTGTTTGAAAATTAAATATAGAAGTATAACAGATTCATACTTTTCAATGCTGCCTAATATACTATACTATACTATAGCAAGGTTTTTGTTCAATGATACAAGTAATTAATTACAAACGGTTTTATTTACTCAGAAAATGATGGTTTACCGATATGTTACGTTTCGAATATTAATCTAGTTCTCTTCCTGTATGAAAACATGTCATATCTTCTGTTTTAGTTTATTAATATTGGTATGATAATTGTTTTATTATTGCTTTATTTTAATCGAAGAACTATGTTTGAATAATAAATTTATTTAATTGTTCATGCTAAATGTATACACAGTGACTCGATTGTGCGTAGGATGACTTTGCCTTTTTTTTCAAGTTAATTTCTTAATTTAAACATAATACTTTGAAGACACTTAATATACGTTCTATCAGACCATCAAATATTCAAAAAATTTGTTCCCTATATTTTGCAAAATGCTGACTAACGCCATTATACAGAAACAAGCAATTTGAGATACGCTTAGAATTATGGAATTGAATGTACTACAATTGATGTTTTTATTTAGTGCACAACAAGTGCTCTTATCAGTCAACACTGAAATTATGTACTTAAAGTACAGTTTAGATGAAAACTCTTTGTCTTTTAATAACATGTAAGATGAGGGTTTTTATAATTATTACCTTTTTTTATTTTGACGGATTCATTTTCCATTAGTTTTTTACTATATGTTATGTTTGACGTAATGACCTACGTTGTCATGCCGGCCTGTACAGGCCTGTACTTATTCAGTACCACACAGCCGGACTCACGACGAGCATGTTTTTAAGTCGTGCCAGTGTCCCATGGGACCGTCCTTTTTACTATATATGTTATACTATATAGTTAATAAAGTGTTGTTTTGATCTAAAAATGGTCAAATTCAATATTAAAAACATGACAATTTTGAATTTTGAAGGGGTTTTAAGGGTAGTTTAACAGTTGGCAGCTAAAACCATGCCCAATACTTTATTCAAAGCCACACGCCGAACTAAATTAAACGTCCTAAGATTTTCAACCTTAAAAATACGTGAACCAACGCTGATTCAACGTAAGCTCTGTCAGGTTTGCTCACGATTGATTGATCTTTTTAAAGAAGCATAAATATTCTGTCAAGAAATGTTAAAAACTGTTTATTTCTATATTTCTGAATTTATTAAAAGTACTTAACTGCATTTAAAACAGAAAAAAACATTTTTAAATGCAACTTTGTTTGTATTAAAATGATGAAATTCAATGTAGCAGAGCGTAAGTGTCATAAAGGACCATTGTTAGAATATGATATACTGCAATGCTTTGAAGACTGTAGTAATAGATCACCAAACAAATCAATTAACAAAATACAGCCTCATGCTTAAGTTGTATCTTCCCATTCCAGTGGACTTTATGAAACAGAACGCTGAAGGTGCCGTTTGCTTGTTTACCATAAAAAATCCCTCCTTCCCGGACTATAGAAGTGAGTACCACAATCGCCATTCAGGTTACGAAAAAAAAACCACAATACTAACAAAACACTATCCTATCGCTTTTGCAGTCGCCACCGAAAGTGGTGCCATGTGCTGCGACATTCACCCCAAGTACCCGTACCTGATTGCGATCGGCCTGTACGATGGGAACGTGATCGTGTACAACCTGCAGGTCGGTACGAAGGAGGGCCCGGTCTACATCTCGCACGGCGTCAACGGCAAACACGCGGAGTGCGTGTGGGAGATCAAGTGGGGCCCGGACATGCAGGATGGCGAAATCAACTTTTTCTCCGTGTCGGCCGACGGAAAGGTGTTCAACTGGGTGCTGATGCAGAACAAGCTGGCCATTACCACGATCATTACGCTGTTTCTCGAGCTGGATCAGGTCAGCGGTCCCGATGGCAGTACGCTGCGGTTGAAGGGTAGCGGCACCTGTATGGTGTTCCATCCTCACAATCAAGAAATTTTCCTCGTCGGTACGGAGGAAGGATACATCTTTAAGTGCAGCACAGCGTACAGCTCGAAGTAGGCGTGAGAGGACGTTTCCCGGTCATGGCAGCTGTATAATCACGACCATTTCCATTTTCCTTTTGGCACAGATATCTAATGACGTATCATGCACACTATCTGCCGGTGCATCGGATGGATTACAACAAGTTCAATTCGAACATTTTCGCCTCCTGCAGTGGCGATTGGCGGGTGAAGATATGGGAAGATATGCGCCCGTAAGGATACGAAAGCTTCTGCTCTGTCAGAAAGCCAAATGCGTGTGCGAATGCTTAATGTGAGTTATGTTGCTTCTCTTCCCCCTCCCAGTGAACCACTTTTCATCTTCGATCTGGGCTCGTCGGTGGGCGACGTGAAGTGGGCACCGTACTCGAGCACCGTTTTCGCGGCCGTCACAACCGAGGGCAAGGTGTTTGTGTTCGATCTGAACGTGAACAAGTACAAAGCCATCTGTACCCAGGCGATCGTTTCGAAGCGCAAGAACAAGCTTACCCGGCTGGCGTTCAACCAGAAGCTGCCGTTTATCATCGTCGGGGACGATAAGTGAGTATGGGTTTGGTTGGTTGGGTGGGTATGGGTGAGATTGTTTGAATATTTGATTGCATACGATGCCCGTAGCCGGGGCGTATGCTTGCAAGGTATCGTTCTGTTTCTGTTCTAGTGGTGCTGATGGGTTCGATTTGCGATTGCATGAAATAGAGTACGCCGGCAGCAATCTGGTGAAGGCGAGTATAGATTGTAGTGTAATATATGGAAGGCAATTTTTATTGATTGCCCATTGAATCTATGGGGTAGAAATACTCGGCTTGCATATTACTCCTACATTACATTCAGACGGAGACGGAGCTATAGCATAGACAACACTGGAGGTAGTGTCCGTTATGGATTAGGATACTGACCGACAGAAGCACTGGGATTGCTACTAGGAAAGTGATTTAATCTTGACGCAAATGAAGATTAGATTCAGATCCATGTCATGTCATCAAACTCTTCATGTTCTATTATCCATCCTCAATAATTAAAAGTACTATAGATGTTGTCTCTTCAAGATGAATTGTATCTTTAGGATGAACATTTTGACGGTACCGACATATTCCTTACATATTAGGTCTCTTCAAGATGAATGTCTCCCCAATGCTAATATCCTTCAAGCAGCATATTCGATTTGGCAGCCAAAATTCTCTAAAATAAATTTTTAGGCGTTCACAAAAATATTGGTCAAAGGATGCCATGTTTTTCTCCTAGATTCTTAGTTACTTCATACTTCTTCATCAGTTTTCCTCAACATGAATACAGTGAACCCTCTCTTATTTGAGAGGCGATGGGACTGTCGAATAAGAGGGTTTTCAAATTACAGAGGTTGAAAGTGAATGAAAGGTCCATACAACCAAGAAAGAGACAGAACATTTAGTATGCAGCCTTAACTGTTGCTATAGGAAACTGTGCATACGATTGCCAATTTGAGCATACATCATTCAATAACCATGGCAACACCATACACAAATAAGAGGGACACAGATTTCATAGGTTTTCCAAATTAGAGGAACAAAAATGTACTGGAAATCAAGGGACTGTGCAAAATGTTCAAATAAGAGAGGTTTTTCAAATTGGAGAGGTGTCAAATAAGAGAGGGTTCACTGTATCTCTCCAAGCTGACGGTCCCATAAAGATTCACCTTGGAGAGATTTCACTGTAATTAGTTTCCTTGTGCCTAGCTTACTCACCTACGGGCATATCCAGGTCATACCGGCCTTATCCAGTTGTATTAGATTTATTTGTAGTCCTACATTACCGGATATTTTAACCTTGATATCCCTGCGAGACCCAGCCTTACTTCTCGCTCTTGAACTAACCCTTTATTAGTAGTCTTTAATAGACCACTTAGAGTGTAAATGCCCGACTAATAGAAATTATTCATATCACAGCCAGAAACAAAAACATGAAAGTCATTGCCTGAGGTACTAAAAACCAAAAAAAAAAAACAATTTATCTCAAAATCTGTACAGTCAGAAATGAGAGCTTATTGTTATTGAATCCTTTACCAAACCGAATGTCTTCCGACAGTAAGTCAAACCTTCAAAAGCTACCTCATTAATTTCGCTCCAAAAGCGACCCTTTGTCATTTGGTGTTCCGTTTTACAATCTCGACAAAATTCGCATTTTGTCGTTCCGCAGTGCTTACTTGCCTGTTCCAATGTCCCTGCGTTCGGTTCAAGTAATTATGACTAAATGTTTCCCACGCTACCGAAGCGTCAATAATTTGTTAATGACAAACTTACTCGACGAATAATTGATAAACATAATCCGCTTACCAAAAGCACACACACACACACACACCGTTCTGCAGGAAAGCGACAGTGGCAGTAACCAACCTGACTGACTGTTTAGTGGCGCTCAAGTGTGCCACTTTGTTTAACACGACTGCGTGGGTGAGGAGGGTGCGTTCTCCATTTATCAAATCTTATAATTAAACGGTTAACGATGATTGATGTTTACTTGCTTTTTGCCTGCCAAAATAAGTATTTCGGTGACTTGAAGTCGCCGATGGATGGTTGGGGCGTTGGGACAGTTTGATGAAGGTCGTAGCGCACAGGCGCCTCGCCGTCGATTAGGTTAAATAAGCTGTGGCGGAATTTTATGAGGGGTTTAAGTTTGAAGTTGCTTTTATTTTACTTTTTTTACTGGCACAGAGCGTTTTTTATTGTAAAAAAAAATCAAAGAGGTACTATTTTTTCCAATAAGAGTTTCAAGTAAGGACGCTTTACGGGTCAATAAATGATCACTTTATGAGTTCCTATAGTGACTTATTTATAAAACTGAGTGGTTCTGTTTCATTCCAATTATGAAAACAGGTTGATGTCACTGAACTGTAGATAAGGTGGTCTTTAAAACAAAACCATCCACATAAACGTATTGCCATGTTCGTTCGTTACCATTATTAGTACCACATGGCACGAACATTTAATTCAACCAACCTGGTCTGACCCACCAAACTCATGCATTTTAATTTGCCTCAGCAAAATGAATTTATTCGAATTTGGTCCCCCCTTTTTATTCCTTTTGTTTCTTCCCCGTTTCTTCCATCACGCTTTTCCATCATCCTTTCGGTAAAGTGTGTACCGAATGTTTTATGAGGTGAAGTGTGCACCGGCCGGTGGTCCTGTGTTTCTCTGCCAGTTCCACCAGTTCCACCCCGCTGTTGACGATGTATTGGCATCATTTATCATTCGGTGTAGCCACGTTCCAACTGGATCCGATGTTGTGCGGGTTTGTTGGTTCCTGTTTGCTGGTTCTCCCCCTGGTTCCCTACAAATTAATGTTGACGTGTTTCATGTTTTTTTTCTTCTCTCCTTATTGCAGGATGTTGTTCAGAAATTTAATTCAATTACAAGGGGAACGGGTTAGCATTCTGCTGCATCCTGCAGGGACCGGTTGGGGTCTTTTGGCTTAACTTTTCAGTGTCCAAACACGATGGGTTATCATTAGTAGACGGTTGCGTCTTACTCGGTGTGAAGCACTGTGTTGGGTCTGTTTCGTTTCTGATCGCTTGTTTTTTTTTTTTTTTTTTTTGGTTTGCTTCTTTATCCCTTTACATAGAGGCACAACGATTACGCTGAAGCTTTCACCTAACCTACGCATCAAGACCAAGATGGGCAAGAAGGCGGGCGTCGTTGATCCGCAGCTGCTCGAAAGCCAGAAGCTGGACCGGTTGCTGTCGCTCGTTCGTGAGCTGCCGGAAGGTGAAACGGTCAAGGAAACCGTGTCGACCGTCGCATCGAACTAAGAACGTGGAAGACATTGAGAGATTGCGAGGAAGTGCAATCTGTTTTTTTTTTTGTACGCTATCGAACCCACCTTTGGCAAACGTACGTTTTTTGAGAGCAAAATTCGCAGCATGGCAGACAAAGAAGACACCCAAACGGAGGGTTGGTGTAGTGGATCGGTTCGTTTTGATTGTTATTTTTCGGATCCTGCTCACGGAGTTTGAAATAAACGAGTCGTCGAAAGTCAAATTACCTTTTTTGCCCCCCCCCCCCCCTAGGGAACAGCAATACTGGCAAATCCAGCCGGCATACCGAAAGGAAGCGTGTCTAGGAGCGATAGTGCGGTACTGTGGTAGTGTTTTCTCTTTATTTATTTTATCTTTTTCAACAGCTTAAAGGTTTAGGTTTACAGTTGTGTTATACGTTTTCTTCGCTCTTTTTATTTTTGTCCTATCCTAGACTATATAGTGAGATAAATATTATCGGGCAACAGTGTGTGAGTGTGTGTAATAGAAAAGGGAGTTTTATTTGCCTGTTAACAAGTTTAACGAATGTTCGTTCGCAAGAGGGTGTTTTGCAAGCCTGGGAGGGAATGTCTGAAAGTTTATATTGTTTGTTTTGTTTATGTCTATTTTCTTCTTATCTGCCAGTAGTAGAGTTCATTGGTACAGTACATCGAATGAATTGAGTTTTTTTTTAAATGGCAAATAAGTATTATTGGAGTAATAAAACAGAAATCGCACAGTAGCACCACTGTGTTTCAATTAAATATTTAAATCTTTAAAATCTTCAATTAAATCTTTAAGTTATCTGCATTGAGGTTAAAGGGGAAAACAGGCGAAAACATCCATTCTCTTACTAACATCAACTATTCGGCCTCTTTTGCTATACTGTTTCGTTTTCTGCATTGAATAGATTTGGTTTAGTTTTTCACATTAAATTATTCTTTTCTTTACACAATTTTCAATTTCTTTAAACAATTTTTATATTTGTATTTTTTTCTTTTTATTTTAGCTAAAGACTGTTTCCTTTTTCAATGTATGTTTTTTTTTTGTAATCAGACAATCTACTGACACTAATTGACAAATGGTTGCTATTAATTTACTTTTTCTTTTTTCTGTTTTTTGTTGTCTATTTTAATGTTCAAACTCTTGAGGAGTGTTCTATTTTGCACATGGATTTTGTAGCTATTTTATTGTAGTTTTATTATAATCTTTAAGTTCACATTTACTGATCATTAAAGTGTGGAATATTGAGATTGTTTTTTGTTTTTCCTTTGTTTGTTTGTTTGTTTGGGTTGGTTTTGGGTTTTGGTTTGGAGTGTCCTACATTTACGTTATCACATTTGCTGCTACAATTGGTTGAAAGGTTTTAATTACTTCCCCCTCCCCCCTAATTTTCTTACACCACACACAGATCGTTGCGAAAAGCGCACGCATGCAGGGAGAAAAGCGGCATCCAAATTTTGTCAGCTTGCTAAAACCAATTCATTTATTGCTTGATGATAAGCGTAAGCAGTTTGAAAAAAAAAAAAATGGGAAAAGAACAGGCCAGGTAAGCGTAATTTAAAAATGATTCAACGCTTCTGGCTATCCATTTGCTTTCCTTTTGGTGTCCATCTTTCCATTTTTTTAAATGCCAGTTTCTGTTTGTTGCTTTCCGTCCTCCCTTTTTTGTTTTAGTTGTATGTACATGTTGCACGATTCTTTGTTTCCGCCCCCCCCCCCCTCCCCCTAGCGCTACCTACATTCACCTACATTACCTTCACTTTCCACATCCTTCCATGCGTTGCCCCTACTTCACCTTCTTCACCTCCAGATACTCTATCACATTGTTCGGGCACATGATGGGCTTGCCGAGGAACAGCACCGTCGACATGGGGTGCAGAAATTCGACCGAAAACTTGCGCGCCTTCCAGCCGTAGAACCCGCTCGGCCGCACCAGCTCCCCGCTGGACAGATCGAACGGCAGCAGATTGACGGCGATCGCGTTCTGCTTCGAGTACTGCACCCGAAAGTAGTGCCCATCCGTCGCCTTCAGCCAGTGGAAGCCGGCCTCGTCCGTGTGCGGGCGGGTCTGTGCTTTGCGCAGTGCGACCGACCGCTGCACGTCGTCCCCGTTGAAGCTGAGATCGATCTCGTACGCGTCCGGTGCCAGCCCCTTCAGCTCGATCGCATCCCGCAGGGCCCGATTGTCCAGCCAGTACCGTATGCCCACGTTCTCGAACTCGTCCACCACGTGGCGGAAGACGGCTTTCAGCTTTTCCAGGCAGCAGGGCGGCGTGTTGCGCCCCAGGTACCGATAGAACGGGCGCCCATTGTGCACCTGCCCGATGCAGCTGCGCGTTTGCTTCTCGCACCCGTAGAACGTGATCTCCGTAAGCAGCGAGATGGTTTGATTGTTGTGCTCGTAGCTTTTCACGTACTTGCGGCGCGCGCTGGCGGCGGCGGCGGCGGCGGCGGCGGC
>AXCO02011277.1:0-10386 GCA_000473525.2 Anopheles melas
CAATGGCTGTACCAATTCCCCGCTAGTACTTTGGTTTTGTACAATTGATCCGAACTTGCTGCCTCTCTCCGGCTACTTACTCTTAAGCGTCTGCTTCTGAAGCGTTTCCCAGTTGACTCCGTTGTGCGGTAGCTCGCTGACAACGAACGGGGACAGCCACGCAATGTACCACCGGCTGCCCAGCACCATCCGCAGGTTTTCCATCCGACCCATGTCGTACTCCGGTGCTTTTCGCTCGTGCACGACCGCACCGCTCAGGATGAGCCGGCCGTGGTAGATCAGCAGCACGCCGGTAAACATAACGCCCACCATGTTGATCAGATAGATCACCAGATAGTACTGCTTCGTCGACGTGTCGATCAGTAGCATCGCGAGCGGGAACACGATCTTCACCAGCGACGTCCAGTTCCGGAACTCCTCGCCCCGCACGAACCACAGAAAGTAGTTGTTCAGCACGCTGGCGTACAGCGTGGAGATGAACAGGTACACCACGAACAGGACGAAGTAGCGATGGTTCTTGTGCCCGATGCAGCACCCGGTAAAGACGCAGTGATGGTCCCGCTTCAGGATGCACGTTCGGCAGCTGGCGCAGTGCCAGGAGCGGGGCGGCGCGATGAACTCACACGTCGCGCAAAGATGCCAGGATTTGGAGCCGAGCCCGGTCCCGGCACCGGCCGTGGACACGCCTGCCGCCGGCAGCTGGATCAGCTCGGTCGAGCAGCTCGTATCGCACAGCATGGTGGCGAGCATGTGGGCCGTTACGTTGAACAGCAGCAGGACGGCGGGCACGAAGTGCACCCAGTTGTACACCGAGTCGGGGCCATGGATGCCCGGTATCACGACGTACACCTCGAACCAGAAGGTGATCGGGATGATGCCGGCCATAAAGGCGGTCGCGACTGCGTCCTGCAGCGTGCGGGGCAACACGTGTTTCCTTATCCTCATGGTCGGCTGCAAGTAGCGTGGGGAGGGGAATGGATTAAATAGGGGGTAAAGGAATAAAAAGTGCAAACTTGTTACCGAAATTATTCCACTGCTTTTCGCAGTGGTTCGATTGTAAACAAAAGGCTGTAAGCTGGTATTGTTGTTGTGCTGTCAGTTGAACTGAAAAATTAAACGCATCTACAACTTATAGTTCAGTGCTTCAACAGAGACGGCGGCGAATGACAAACGGTTTGTTGATTTTCAGTGGGATTTCATCCGCCGTTGTGTTTGGTTTCGTGTTTTACGAGGTGTCGGTGAATATCGACGGTTTATTAAACTTTAAACATATCAAAGTTGAATTTATACGTCTTCAATGTGATATTTTCTTGATTGAGTGTACATTTTAAACAAAATATCCTCATTTCATGATAATGTAATCTGGATAATGACTTTCTGGCAATGTGCGGCAAATCCTTTCTATTGGGTAAGCAAACATTAAACTCATTGTGATATCATGGACACGCTTGGATGGATAGACTTTTAGGTTATTGAAGCGGAAAGCCAACTGGACTGGCATTACAAATCTTCCCAGCGCTTCTGTTGACGGTGCAAACGGTGCAAGCGGAAACCATAATGACCAACAACGACCGACCCGGCAGGATTTCTAATGGTAAAACGTTTATTTCACATTTCTTATCGCTTTTCTGTTACTGTTACATTTATAGCGCCATATAATATTAAAACAAAACTACTACTCGAAACGGTAGGGGCAGAAAGGGATCAGCTTTTTCGTTTTTTGTTTTTGTTTACCGAGTTTCACTGCTGAAAGCACACAGAACGAAGGCTGAATCTTGCGGGCAGAAGCAGCAGCAAGCAGTGACTGTGTTGGGTGTCAATTTGAAATGATAATTTTGTTTATTCGCTTCGGTTACAAAAGTAATTCGATAGGGAAGGCTGGAGGAAAAACAGAACATGTCATGGATATGTTGGTAGTTTGGTTCGGGTTAGTAGTTTGTTCTCTTTTTGTTTCGTTTGGTAAGACCTTTTTCAACTGCCAGGCTTCCCATGGTAAAGCGGGCGTTTGTTTGTTTTCTCCTAATTCTTCTTCTAATTGCATGGCACACTGGAACTTATGTATTTGAACGCGCCTCATCACTACCCTAGACATTGTTTGATTGTAGGAAGGGGAGAAGGAGGGAGGTAGGAGAAAGGAAAATGCTTCCATGGAAGGTTGCTTAGCGGTGGCAGTTTTGGTGTTACTTTCTTTTGGCTATCTACGGAATCACATTATTGGAACATTCCTAGATCGTATAAAAAACACAAATACACATGGGTGAGTTAAAGAGCTATTGGAAAATGGGAAGATTATGCAACACGCTGTATACTACAAACACATATAGACAGGTCAAAACCCTTTCTGATGATACGGAAACATTGCTACCTTTAGCGAAGGAAGTATGGCAATTAATAATTAACGTTTTAACGGACAATTGTACACTTTCTGTCAATGTGTTCTCGCGTTTATCGCTCTCTTGTTTGTATTGACACTCTATTACCACTGGTTACTTTGATATTTGGTTGTTTTGCGTCCTACAGTGTCTGCTAAATGCATGCGTGGGCTTTCGTTTGTGTTTTTGGTAGTTCTTGAACAAGCATTTGCTTTGCTTCGTTGTAAATAATTTAATCTGCGAGCTTCCCATCTTTTCGTTTATTTCGACCCGCTCCCGGATAGTGTTACTGTGTGTGTGTGTGTGAAATCTTGTTCTGTTGTTGAGTAAGGCCCCATGCATTTGTGAAAGGCAATGGTGTGGACAACGTCAACCGTCGGGAAACGGAAATTTGAATTCGTAAGCACTGTGAACCCCCGAAGCTGAGTGGCACCGCAACGCCCGTCCCGTGGTCCCAAGGGAAAAGGGGGAAAAAGTTTTTGAAGGAGAGAGGAGAAGGGAGGTACAAAAAGAGACGACCAAATCCTAATCCTACTCGGCAGCTCAGCGGCGGATGCACACCTGGCACCGAGATACTCGGCTAAGCAGGTTGCCGGCCTTGAGCGTTTGCTGCTCCGGCCGCTGGAACTGCTGGTGGTCCTCGAGCGAAACCAGCCAGAAGGAGGTTTGCGTTTCGTAGTAATGGCAGTGTCCCTTGCCACCGTTACACTCAATGAACGGTGTGGCGCGGAAGTCCTCCAGGCACGAGCCCGGCCCGGACAGTGACTGGCCACCGCCACCGTGGCCGACGGCAGTGTGCTGCAAGATGGAAAGAAAGAGAGAAAGAGAGAGAGAGAAGGTGAGCATGAAATGATGAAAAGTTTGATCAAGTTAGAGAACAGAGAACCGTTTTTGTACTTACCATTAGGAAACTGTAGCCAATCCATAGACCGTCCCATCCGTTCGGACATTCCGGAATATGGAGCGTCTGGCTGTGCACCGCGATCACGTTGGTCGGTGCCTCACAGACCGTGCACCGCGAGATGTACGGGCGCATCTCGTTCTCGGTCACCGGCATCATCGGAATCGGCGCGGACGTCGACAGCCAGAATGTCCGATCGTTGCGGGACGCGTAGTTGCAGATGTTGTTCTGTCCGCAGGCCAACACGGGCAGCGTGGAGAACTTGCGCACGCAGGAACCGGCCGAACCGAGGTCCTGGTTGTGCGGATAGTCATTGCCGTCTACGTACAGCAGCGAGTAGCCGTCCCACAGCTTCAGATGGCCCGGCTCGCACATCGGCACCTCGTCCGACTGGCTGTGCCGCACCAGCAGGATACCGGTGTAGTACGGTGCCGACTCGCAGTCCCGGCCCGGCTCACCCTTCGGCCCGGGCAGACCCGGCGCACCGTCGCGTCCGGGCCGTCCCTCGGGTCCAACGTCACCGCGCAGACCCTGCAAGCCGCGCGCGCCCTCGAATCCGCGCAGTCCCATCTCGCCCGGCGCACCGGGAGCGCCCGGTATGCCGGCCGGTCCGGCCAACCCTGGCATGCCCTTGTCACCCTTCGGTCCGTTGAATCCGGGCGGTCCGGGCGGTCCCTTGCGCTGCGGGGGCAGTTGTGGCGTCTCACCCTTCTGGCCCTTCTCGCCCGGCGCACCGTTCAGGCCGGCCATACCGGGCAGACCGCGGTCACCCTTCTCGCCCACCATACCGGGCAGACCGGCCACACCCTCCAGTCCCGGCATGCCCCGGTCACCCTTCAGTCCCTGCGGCCCGTTCAGCCCGTTCAATCCGTCCCGGCCCCGTTCGCCTCGCTCGCCCTTCGGCCCGATAAATCCTGGCGGCCCCTGGTCGCCCTTTTCGCCCTGCGGTCCCGGCAGCCCCCGCTGGCCCTGCGGTCCGGGCAGACCGTCCTTGCCGGGGCGGCCCATCAAACCGGAATCGCCGCGGTCACCCTTTTCGCCCTGCCGGCCAAGCGGGCCGGGCGGTCCGGGCGGTCCCATTGGTCCGGGCAGGCCGGACAGTCCTTTGTCGCCCTTTTCGCCCAGCAGGCCGGGCGGCCCATCGCGACCCATCTTGCCCGGCCGGCCCGGCAGACCCTTTTCGCCCTTTACCACCGGGCAGGAGTCGCCCTTTTCACCCATCGGTCCCATGTCGCCCTTCATGCCCGGCAGCCCGTTCAGTCCAGCCGGTCCGGGCAGTCCGGGCAGCCCCTGGATGCCCATCTCGCCCTTGGTGCCCATATCGCCCGGCAGTCCCGGCGCACCGACCTTGCCCGGTCGCCCGATCGCACCCGGGAAGCCCGGCTCACCCTTGTCGCCCTTGATGGCGGCCGCCGTAGCTGGCAGACCTGGCGAACCCGGCACACCACGGTCGCCCTTGCGTCCCATCAGCCCAACTGGTCCCATTAGTCCCTGGTCACCCTTTTCGCCCAGTTCGCCCCGCTCGCCGATGCGGCCCGGTTCGCCCTTGAAGCCCTTCTCGCCGTCGTACCCGCGCGGACCAGCGGGACCTTCCGCTCCGGGCAGTCCGTCCATGCACGGTGCACCAGGCACACCCGGCAATCCGGTCGTACCCTTGTCGCCCTTCACGCCCGGGAATCCAGGGACGCCCATGTCGCCCTTCACCCCGTTCAAGCCCGGCAGCCCATTGATGCCCGTCAGGCCAACGTCACCCTTTTCGCCCTGCGGCCCAGGTCGACCGTAGCCGGGCACGCCCGCATCACCCTTCGGTCCGGACGGTCCCTCCAGCCCGGGCAGTCCGTCGTTACCGCGCAGTCCCGGTACGCCCGGCTCACCCTTCTGGCCCTTCTCCGACGCGGCACCCGGTTCGCCCGGCGGTCCCTCCGGTCCAGTGTATCCCTTGTCGCCCTTTTCGCCCGACAGTCCGGGTAGGCAGGCCGGTCCCGGCAGCCCGGCCAGACCCTTGTCTCCCTTCGGTCCAAGCATACCGGGCGGGCCCGTCTGTCCCATCAGCCCCTTCATGCCGATTTCGCCCCGATCGCCCTTTTCGCCCGGTTCGCCCTTCGCGCCCTGCGGACCCCGTACGCCCTGAATGCCCGGCGCTCCCATCATACCCTTGCGGCCCTGGAAGCCCTTCAGCCCGTCGTTACCCGCCTGGCCCATTTCGCCCTTCTGGCCGGGCAGGCCGATCACGCCCGGTGCGCCAACGTCACCCTTCAGACCGGCCAAACCCTTCACACCGTCCATACCGGGTCGGCCCGGTGCGCCCGGATGTCCTGCCGGTCCCTTCGGTCCTGGCTCACCCTTCGGTCCCACTTCGCCCGGGAAGCCAGGCTGTCCCGGAATGCCCAAATCGCCCTTTTCGCCCGGATAGCCCACGGAGCCGGGTTGTCCCGGATCGCCCCGATCGCCCATGCCGCCCCGATCGCCCTTCGGTCCTCGCAGGCCCGGGTTACCCTTCGGGCCGGGTGGACCCACCATCGACAGACCCGGATCACCCTTGCCACCCTTCGAGCCGGGCAGTCCCGGTGCTCCGGGCATACCGTCACGGCCAGGCGCACCCGGCGGTCCCAACGGTCCCGTATTACCCTTTTCGCCCCGCAGTCCCGTCAGTCCGCGAGGTCCTACCGGCCCGGGTGCTCCCGGCGGCCCAGCATTACCCTGCATGCCCGTCCGTCCCTGTTCGCCCATTTCGCCCTTGTCGCCGCGAATTCCCTGAATGCCGGGGGCGCCCTTCTCGCCCTGCGTGCCTGGCGGTCCACGGATCGCTTCCTCGAGGTTCGGCGGAATGCTGGCGCACCGGCCCGGCTCACCCTTCAGTCCGGAGTAGCCCTTGTCGCCCTTGTCGCCCGAGTAGCCCACGTTACCCTTCAGCCCCGGTTCACCCTTGATCGTTTGTCCGTGCCGGCCGGGCAGACCGTCCTTGCCCGGTGCGCCGGGTGCTCCGTCAATGCCCGCCTCGCCCGGTCGTCCCTTGTCGCCCTTCATGCCGCGCAGTCCCATCTTGCCCTCCGGTCCGACCGGTCCGGGGAATCCTTTCTCGCCCTTGATGCCCATCAGACCCTTTTCGCCCGCTTCGCCCTTGTCGCCCTTGATGGGTTTCAGCTGGTCCATTGGTATTTCGGCATCGCGACCCGGCTCTCCCGATGGGCCCGGGGGACCGAGCAGACCCGGCTCTCCCTTGGGGCCTGGCTCTCCGCGCAGTCCTGGTGTTCCGTCCTCGCCCGGCATACCGGGGTATCCTCGTTCGCCTGGCACACCGCTCGCTCCCGGGCGGCCTGGTTCGCCGGCATAACCGCGTTCGCCTTTATCGCCCTTCATTCCGGGTCGGCAGTCCGTACAGCGTCCACCGAGCTCTCCCTTAAGACCGCGCTCGCCCTTCGCTCCGGGGAGTCCCGGACGGCCGGGTTCGCCCTTTTCGCCATCACGTCCTGGTAGTCCTGGCGCTCCCGGGCGTCCTTCCTTTGCGTCACCGGGCGTACCCATCACACCCTTGAAGCCACGCTCGCCTTTCTGTCCCTTCAGTCCGGGGAATCTGAAGTGGAAGTGAACATTACGGATTAAATATGGCTTGTTTGTAGATTAGAGATATGCTTCACAAATCTTTTGAATCTTTGAATCTTCAATGATGAAGCATTTCAATCTTGAATCGAATATTCACAGATTTAATGGATTTCAGAAGTTTCTTGTATCTTTTATGATTTATATGGGCCTCAAAAGATTCTTGAATTTTAAATGAAAAGTTCAAAAGCAAGAAATTAACAGTTTTAGTATTTAACCATGTGATCTATGTTTGAATGTTGTTGTAGGAAACTACGGATACGGATACAAGGTTGGATACATCATGAAACCACTATGCACAAATAAAAGGGATACAGGGTTTTTCAAGTATGAATCGAATGTCTTCAAAACAATTTCAACAAGAAGCTCAAGATTCAGTTTAGCTGTCAAAAGTTGTTGTTTCTCCGCGCGTGTTTTTTCAGAGACCTTTTCAATCGTTTTGCGAATACAATCATGGATTTTGAGAATTTTTTATTGAAATCAATGCTATAATGCGTTTTACTATTATATTTATGACATATTACGTATTTATTGTAAAAATGAGAATTTTATGAGGATGCGCATGCGTTTGATAAATATAACGCTAAAACGCATAAAAGCAATGATTACAATAAAATAACCTCAAATACGTAGTTAAATTTGCAGCAAGGTCGTTGAAAAACACTTAGTGAGTTTGAAAAATCATATTGCGCCTATTAACTTTTGACAGCTAAACTCAATCTTGAGCTTTTGAAATTGTTTTGCTGACAAAACGATTTCATTCTCGATTCTGACTTGTAAAACTTTGTAAAGGTTTAAGAGGTTTTACGAATTGGAGCTACACAAATGTAACAAAAATGTAGGAACTGTCAATAATGTTCAAATTCGACAGGTCATATATTAGTTAAAGTATTTACTATACTTCAAAATCGATGCAAACTGTGAAGTTAAGCTGTGGAGAGCGATGAAGGAACAAAAAAGAGATGAGTCTTCAGAGTGAGATTACTGAAGATTCATGAAATGTTGAGAGCCTTATGAATCTTTGGGGATTCATGAATCTAAAAATTTACTCATTCCAGAATCTTTATAAATACATGAATCGTTAGATATTCTTGAATTCCAGAGACTTATTAATTTTTCAAGATCCACGAATCTGTAAGATTGAGATTTCGGTTCACATAATAACTTTGAAGATTCATTCCGATTCACGAATCTGAATCAGAGTAGTAACCTATCTTCCGGAGCGTAAACGTGTAAGATATTCCACTTACCCAGCCATACCGGCATTACCCTTCTGTCCGGGAATGCCATAGCCCGGCTGACCCGGCTCACCGCGCAGACCCTCGGGTCCGGGCTGGCCAGGGTAGCCGCGCGGTCCCTGCGGCCCCGGCATACCGACTGATCCCGACTCGCCTTTGTCGCCCTTGTCGCCAGGCGTGCCTTCGGGTCCGGGCCGGCCAGGCACACCCTGGCCGCCCTTCGGGCCCATCTGTCCCCGCTCGCCCTTTTCTCCGTCGAATCCGTCCATGCCCTTCGGGCCCTGCGGTCCTTCGTAGCCGCGCGGTCCCTTCGGACCGGGCGCACCGGGTCGTCCTTCGCCGCCGCCGGGCGCACCGGCCGGCCCAGCAATACCGGGCTGGCCCGGAATGCCGTCCCGGCCCGGCTCACCCTTCGGTCCGCTCTGGCCCTTCAGTCCGTGCAGTCCTTCCGAGCCGCGGTCACCCTTCTGGCCGGGCAGGCCCACCGGTCCAAAGTTACCGTCGCGCCCCTAAATGTAGGCAATGTGCAGCACGCAAAAGAAGTTGTTTGTGTGTTAGTAGCCGTACCAACCGTCAGATGGCGCTAGCGCCGTCACTCTACTTACTCGCGGGCCCGGCTGTCCTGGCAAACCCTTCTCGCCCTTGTGGCCTCGCTCGCCCACCTGCCCCCGGTCGCCGGCCTGTCCCTTCTCGCCGGATCGGCCCGGTTCGCCCGGCTCGCCGCGGTCGCCCTTCTCGCCCTTCGGTCCGGTCGTCGTCGTCGTGCCCGTGGCGCCGTACACCTCCTCTCCCTTCGCGCCCTTCTGGCCCTTCTCGCCCTTGATGCACACGCCTTTGTCGCCCCGCTCGCCCCGCACACCGGACGTACCGGGGACACCCTTTTCGCCGGGTCGGCCGGGGAAACCGCGCGGTCCTACCTCGCCCTGCGGCCCCGGCAGTCCTTCCAGTCCATCGTTGCCCGGCTCGCCCTTCTGGCCCTTGTTGTAGTTCTCCGGATGCCGCGCCGGTTCACCCTTCTCGCCCTTCGTGCCGGGGATGCCGGCGTAACCGCGGGGGCCCGGGTTTCCCGGCAGCCCGGACAAACCGGGCAGACCGTCCGTGCCGTTGCAACCGTCCCGACCGGCCAGACCGGGCGCTCCCGGCACACCCGGCACACCGTTCGTGCCGGGGATGCCCGGGTAGCCGGGCAAACCGTCCCGGCCCCGGTCGCCCTTCGGGCCCTGCAGCCCGACCGGGCCCGGCTCGCCCTTGGTGCCCTTCTCGCCCGGCAAACCCTCCGACCCGGGGAACCCGCGCACGCCCTTCGCACCCTTCAGCCCCATCGGTCCGGGCAGGCCGCGGTTGCCCTTTTCGGCGAAACATTTCGGCAAGCAGCAGCCGCCGGAGGTGCAGTTCTTGCCCGGTGGTCCCTGTGGTCCGCTGGCCGTGTCCATTATGCTGTAGCTCGGGTCGATCTGTGGTGCTAGCTGTCGTGGATACTCCTGCTCCTGTCGCTTAAACAGTCCGACGCCGGAGTTGTCATTGTTGTTGCTGGACGCCCAGAATTGCTGTGGAATGAAAGGCGGGAAAGGCAAAGAACAGATGTTACGTTCAGACGAACCGGTCGATCGTCCGACTTCCAGCCCGAACTTACCGCGTACGTCTGTTGTCCGAACCAAACTACCAGCGAGGTAGTGACTAACCTGCAAACGTGGAGAAGAGAAAGCATCAGCATCAATTGATCATGGTGTGAAGCGGCTGTCAAAAAAGCCGCTGTTTTACAAGGCGTGAAGCGATGGTCAGAGCCGCCAACCGAGCTGACGAGCGGCTCTCATTCATAACTGGCCGATGTGCGCCGCCATTATCAGTGTCGAGTAGCGCTAAAAACGCTCGCTCCTACGGCTATGGCGGGTTTGGGCTCGCATGTGCTCGCAGACCGGACTCGTCGGCGGCTTATCGGTGCGCCAGGGCCCTTTCCTGATAGCCTTTTCCTTCGTGCTTCATGCTCGCGGGATGTGACGCAACGCCATCGTGGAGGAACAGTGTCCGAGAGGCAATCTTTTTTCGTATTTCTTTTCGTTTTTCTCAGTCGGCAGAGGCGACTACTTCAGGAAGTGACGTCCAGATATGCTGGGCTCTGGACGTTAAAGGTTTTTTTTTTTTTATGTACAGCATCGGATGTCCGATCGCGTGTGTGCAGAATTCGATAAAAGAAAAGCGACGACAGTTCATTGACCGTCGGCGGGTCAAATAGTGGGCGGGTGGTCTTGGGACAGTGCTCGTAGTGACAGATTAA
>AXCO02011280.1:0-10380 GCA_000473525.2 Anopheles melas
CTCTCTCGTAATTACAACCGGTTAGCCAATTTTACTTCTGTCTCAGAGTGAAAAAGCAAGTAAATGCTCATGAGATATGAGAGACCATTTACTGATGCACATGGTTCTGATGACTTTCTTGCACACGATTTCCCACCAAACAGATCGATATGTAGCGATACAATTTAGTTCTACTAACTAATGTGCGTATATCACAGTTTGCAGAAAAAGGCTCGGTTTCATTTACACAACAGTTTTTAGCAACATTTAGCACTGTGTACATGCCAACAGACATTTATATCGCCGACAAAAAGAAGTTATCGGTAATATGTATATTAATGCTGTTGGCATACTGAAGTATTCTATTGCACACAGTCGACACCTACAAACTGTTTGTATCAGCATAAGTAGGTTCTAATAAGGTGCGTTTTCTTTCCATTCGACCAAATAAGTATAAGATAGAGCTGCACATCAGCTTAACTTACTCGCGGAATTATTAACGTTATCGTCATCCATCGACCACTTGTGTTGTTTCCTTACCTGCGTCAGTTCTCGTTTCGCTTCCTGGCTCGCCTGATTCATGTGGAGCTTGAAGATGTCGGCCAGATCCTTCTCGACGAGCACCGTCTTGAGGTAGTCCTCGTTGCGCTTGTTCAAGGGCAGAAACTCCAGCAGGCGGTTGTCGAGACCGCTCTTGCGCAATGCCGCCACCAAAGGCGCATTGCCGCCCTTTTCCTGCTTGTAGGTGACAAACACCTCTAGCAGAAACTCGAGCGCGAGCCCGTCCTTCGTCAGGTGTTCATTGTTCAGTACGCTCAACACTTGCGGCGGAATGGAACCATTGGCTGTAGTAGTGATTTGGCGGAGAGAAGAAGAGGGAATTCCAAAAAGAGAAATGTTAAAATTGTACCCACAACACAAATCTACGCGAGTAAATGCAATCGTTTCTAGCAAAGTGATTTTTTTATATTTTGTAATAGTCCTCATTGACGCCAAAAGTCACAGAAAACTGTAGGATAAGTGATGACGTAAGCAAAATGAACTATTATTTACTATTGGCACTTTTTATATTTGTATTAAACCATCAGCATGAATAAAAAAGCATCGCCTCCGGCAGTTTGATCCTAGTGCCGCGCACAGCATGATGATGATGGAAACGATTGCACAATTACAGACATTGCAATGCACGAGTAGCACAGTAACTTACCCATCCACAGAGCCGTCATGCGAGCGAGCTTGATCCTTTCGAGTGGAGTAAAACCCTTGATGAAGATGAGAATTTTCTTCATCTCCTCTTCAAACATTTTCTCGAGATACTTGTATCGACGCATAAGCCGCATAAAGATCTGTAGGGGAAATCAGAGAGAATAGAAGAGAGTCAGGCTTAGTATAAGGATGCACCATCCGTTACACTTTTGGAACAGTTTCTTGCATTAAATTATTTCAACAAAAGAAATTATGTCGGAAAACTAGAAAAGATCCATCTTCAGGCAGTCCGAAAAATATGAATCTCAAGCAAAAAGTTTCCAAAATGATTTCGCACACGTGTCTACACCGAGATGCTGTGGAGATCGATCTCATTCAGCATTCGGTTCTAGCTAAAAGTGTGCAAAAGATGCGTTATTTCTTAATATGCTCTTTTGATCGTACCTGCTCATGGTTCCGCATCGATTCCATGTCTTCCGATGCTGCGAATATACAGCGATCGGTACGTGGTTTCTCGCCATCTTGTGAGATAGATCCTCCGGGAACTGTAACAGACAACGACAATGAAGGAAAGGTTATTTAGAGAGTTCTCTCCGTGAAGCATGTGGCGTGCGAGCACTCTTAACACGTGACCAGCTACTTACCGAGTAATCCACCAGCAATTAAGATATCGAATAATACTTCACCGTAGCGACGATAGTCGAGTTTATTACCAGCGCTGTCAAGGTACTTGTAAATTTGCTCTAGATCTTCAGCTGCATCGAGACCTGCAATGACCGCGTCACGGAATCCCGTGGGGTCATTCTTCTCTCTTTCATCTGCAAATCAAGGGTAAACAAAAAAGGGGGAAAATAAATTAGCAATTAATTTCAATAACACATGTGTGTAAGTTCCTTCCGGAAAGATTATATTTAAATTTTTCTGTAGCCAGGCTGCGTGTTACTGCACGTACGGGAGATCAATCATGCGTAACATAGCTAAGCCGAAGCCAGTCTTAATCTCACAGTATCTTCTTTTATTTATCCACAAGCAAGAGCATTCATATACGGCAACAAGCATGTGGCAGGGAACTGTGTATATTAATTGGACGATATACATTATACCAATTTGCTGACGGTTTATACTTTTATTACATCCTTGCCCACCAAGAGCAAACGGCAGTAGTCCCAGCAAATGTCGTACAAATATGTTTCCATTGTAAGTCTTGATTCTGTAGCCAGGCTGCGTGTTACGGCACATACGGGAAATCAAACGTGCGTAACATAGCTAAGCCGAAGCCAGTCTTAATCTCACAGTATCGTTTATTATTATATCCACAAGCAAGAGCATTTAAATAAGGCAACACAAGCATGTGGCAGGGAACTGTGTATTTTGATAATAGATCATTAATATCATTTGCACTGCTCGGTGTTAGTGCACGGCTAAAAAGGTCTCTGGCTTTACCCAGCTGGCTGCATTCGTTCTTCGCTCAGTACTGTACGCCTCATAAGGGGAGGACGAGACACGTTTCCCCTCGGCATACTCAACAAAGAAATAAGCACGTGTCCAACAATTCCACGTGTTTTACCACAAGACTTCATCGGTCTTTTGCTCAACCCAATGTCACACAATGCAACGTGACTAGAGACAACCATTTGGAACCTGGAGGCTTCTTTGAAATATATTTAAACGTTTTACGATAAAGAAACCCCCCCCCCCCCTCGTATTTTCCACTCCACCAGCGATAATATTGCTGCGCTAAATTATCTTAATCATTACGCTATCTTTCTAGAAGAGCACTTGAGATGTTATTACCATATGTTCGATACACTCACGGGAACACACCAGTGTTCCCACAACGCACAACTCAAATAAGTACGAGCAGTAAGTTGGAAGAAGCGATCGATTTTGCTATACCATGACCGCTCAATAGGTGCAGCATTCGATTCACTTGGACCTATTAGTTAGGTAATGGATACGTACAACAACTAATACATGTGCTTTAACGGATTTAATTCAGACTTACCCCTTTTCCTGGTCTTAATGCGTTGACCTGATAGTACTGGTCTTTCGGCTTTCTGACTCATACAACAAATTACTGCAAAACAGAACAGAGAAGAAAAGACGTACTATTAGGAACAAATATTAAGTAAAAAGGCGAAGGTTTACAATTTAAATTACTTCTAAATTTTCTCTCTAGCATTGCAGTGCGTGTTTATGTTAAATTATTTATCATTTCCCCACTTCGATAAACTATTTGGTGTAGTATAATTCCATTGAAATACTAGCTCTTAACATATTAATTTGATCAATTTACGATCATCTAAAATTGGCTCATGAAAGACGACCAATAAAAACAATAAAAGGAACGGAACGGCGCTCAAAAAAACTTCCACGTCCGACGTTTCCGCTGACCTACATTACGCCGACAGTCAC
This sequence comes from Anopheles melas, assembly GCA_000473525.2. Classification (NCBI taxonomy): domain Eukaryota; kingdom Metazoa; phylum Arthropoda; class Insecta; order Diptera; family Culicidae; genus Anopheles; species Anopheles melas. The sequence goes on from AXCO02011280.1 coordinate 3,601, forward strand.
TAACGGGGCCATGGACACTACCGCTGTCCTTACCAAATGGACATGGAGAGAGAGAGACGGGCGTGTGTAAACGCTACCTCATTGTTAGCCCAAGGTTGTAATAAAATACACCCTCGAAACAAATCGCAAGCATAGTACATATTGAATGAAGAGTTAAATGTAATAGTAAATAGTTTAAGCTACATCTTGGTAGTTTTGGTAAATAAAAAATGATTAACTTTAAACTTAAAAGTAAGAACTACCCACACTTCCCCCCAGATATTTACAGAAAATATATTAAAATCGTGCATAGACTGTGCCAAAATAACTGCAAAACTTGATCAAAAGCTGATGATTCCAAAAAAAAAAGTGGTGAGGGTTGAGAATGGAAATATGCACGTAGGCTGAGGAATGAAACAAACAAAAACCGAACGTCAGCAACAGAAAAGCTGCTGCTGCCTTCTGCCGAAAAACAGGGTATTCATCCATCCGCATCTCGCAGAGACGTAGCAGGTTCCGTTCGACGAAAGTATCTTACCCGTATTTTCTTCAACCACGAAAAACAATTTTCAATATGTCTGTTCCCCTGACGACGACGACGACGACAACGACGTGGCTCTTGCTTTTTCGGTCGTCGTGTGCGTATACGTTTCGTTAAACTGATCTGAAAAAGGGCAATACGAAGGTGAGAGATGGTGCAACATCAAACAAACGAGCGGGGCATAGGTCACCACCCGCCGCGTGGCAAATGTAACGGGAGGGGGCTTGCGTGCCGTTGATGCAAAAAACAAAACCTTTCTCCACTTTTTCTCGCTCGCCTTGGTGCTTTCTGAGGTATTATGATAAAAGTCCTTTGATTTCCCACCCACCCATCAAAACCTCCCTCTCTCTTTGACTTTGTGAGAAAAATTAAATAATGCTAACATAACGCACTGCTAATTTATCCAGGTTTTATGTCCGCAGCGCCGGAATGTTCCGATCGATGTGAGAAAGTCAAATCGACAATCATCACCAAAAAGTCAATCGATCCAAACAACCGTTGACAACGGCATAAAAAGACTGCTGCACCGCAAGCGTCGAAAAAACGATCGATTGGGGTGAAACTACACACGCAACGTTCTGAAATCATTTAAAAAGCTAACTAAACATAAAGTAAATTAAAAACAAAAGAAATAAAATAAAGCTTACTTAGTTACTGGTTTTCCGCAAAAATGAAGTCGTCGGGGCCGATCTATCCAATCACAATGAAAGATGAATGTGTAAAATATTCGGTAAGAAAAATGAACAAACTCAAAAACTGGTACAACACCGCGCGCTCGGGATGGGAGATATTTGGGTTCGTTCGTCTGCTTTTCTCTGTGCTTCCTTTTCGTGTACTGTACACTTTGCTAGATCTCTCTCTGTGGTGGTAGCAGTAGTAGTAATAGGCTCTTTGTTTAGCTAATTGCAATGTGAAGTTCTTTTGTCTCCCAAGAGTTATACACGGTTTACTACGATCTCTCTGTTTTCGTGATGGCGGGGGGTGGTGGAATGTGCCTTTTTGTGCGATGGTGAAATGGTGGGTGGGGTTGTGATGAAAATGAAGAAAACTAACTTCTACCAAAAAGAAAAAGAAAGAAAACGAAAATAACACTATCAAACATTGTCCCCTCTCCCTTTTGGCAAACGAAGTAAAAGAAAATATTTATGTTTTCTCATCCAACAATGGGGGATTTTGCCTCCCCCATCTTGATGACGATTACAAAGTGCAACTAAAGTTTTGCAAACAAACCCCCGCTATACCCATTAACACACACACGCCGACATACAAAGCCATATTTAAATTTACACACCACACCACACATACTGGCGCGTGGTGCTGTATGCTAGGTATGAGGCCCCGCAGGAACATTTCGCGATATCGAGCTTATTTTGGGACATTGAGCCCGTTCCATTTTGAAGCTGTTGGGCATATGGCAACCCAACACAGACCTCCATCTTGGACACAAATTATGGACGAGTTCTCTAAGGGAACCTGATGGAAGATTTGCGCGTGAGGGCTAGAAAGGCTGTATTTTTTACCTACATCGCCAACAATCATTCCATTATCATCTACCATCTCGAATAGTCCTATCTCTCATACGCTTTACCGACGTATAAAGTCATGGCTACTCATTTCAATTTGATAAAACAAATGTACTGCACACACACACGCGAACATGTGACTGTGACACCAATTTCCGTGAGGGGGAACACATTTTCACCCCAGCAGCAGTTCAAAAAGAAAGTCCTTTGCACGGTGCCAAAATTAAACACCCGCAGTAGCTGCATTCGCAAAAAAAAAAAACCCAACACCAGACATGCACACACAAGTGCATGCTTCCGACGCTTGGTTGATCTTGCAGCCGTCTTTTAAAGGTTATATTCAAGGCAATCCACCGTTAATGTTCGTCGCTAGTCGATTGCCTTAAAGCAGTTCAACAACTTCTCTGCGCCTTGAACGTGTAAAAAAAAAGTCAATGACAACGATGATAGTGATGACGACGTCGAAGAAACACCTCGTGTCCCTTCACCGTAGTTATGCTGCCGCTGCTCACGGGCAGCAACATGACACATCGGCATAGAAAGTTAGGTTAGGATTTCCCATCTGCTCGCCGCACCAACCCAATATGACAATTCCGGAAGGTGGAGAGACAGAAAGGGGAACAGAAAATTTCAATCTATGTCGTCGTGCCCCATACGAAACGGGAAATACAAGAGAGTTTTTCAACACATTAAGCAATTCGTGGATTATTGACCTTACAGAGACCGAAATCACTGCTAATAAAGAGACTTTTGGCAAAGGGTACGCGAATCTATCCTACCAACACAAAGCAACCGACGAAAAGTGCGTGTTACCTCCCTCCCCTTCTATCAAACGCCATTTCGCATTCCGCAGAGTATGCGCCATCTTTAAATCTACCGTTCCGCCCGAAACGGGACCTTTCCAGTAAGGAAAGACCACACAATGCCTCTTTACCGCTTTGCTGCGATGATTAAAACATCACACAAATTACGATGACTCATGCACGATCCGCACATTTCAACACGATCGTAGAAAAGTCGCACGCAAAGGGCAAACCAACTCCCCCCCAATTCATGAAATTAGAAACTGGCGATTCCGAAGCCATCGAAACCGTGGCAAAACTAGACACAAAAATCTCTACTTCCATCACGCACAGCGAGTGCAGCTTGTGAAAAAACCGTGTGTTGCCTAACATTTCTAACCATCTTCCTCCTCCAGACCACTTTTCGACGGTGCCCCGAGCGCGAGAGGGGCAGACCTGCGGCTTTACTTACAATTTTATTTGGTATTTCGCGGAGCACTGGACTGGACTGAGCACAACGATCACACCACACGCGCTGCCGATGGAGAAAGAAATGTGTCGCTGCACTGTCAGAACGACCACACACGGAAGTTGCACTTCGAGCACTTTTTATGCGAGCGCGACAAGACGTTTCGTTCGAGCAGTTTCGTTCCATCAAACTGCTCGATCCGTTCAAACGTCACGATTCTTGCATTTTTCGCACTAAAATAATTTAAACCAAAACTTTCCAATAAAGATGCGTTTGAAGTATTTGAATCGTTTTTCTTAAAAACTGTAAACTTTTTACTTTATCTTAATTAATTTTGAAGTTCTTGCAGAAAAGAACACACTCACAAAAAATGTACTTTGGGTACACCATTCTGTCATGATCATTGATGACAGTTTGTGTTGTTTTTGTGGTGCGATAAAAAACATGGCTTCGTTCGTAGCCGCTAGCCGTGCTGCGATTAAATTTCTTCAGGTAAATGCACCAAACGCCGCACCAATCGAATCAAAACTGTACCAAACCTTCCCCTGTTTTAGCTCCCGTCTGCTGGATTCCTTGCGCCCTGTTTGCAGAATGCGACCGTCATCAATCAGCAGCAGGTGCGGCACCGGCGTACCAAGCACTGGGACCCCAAGTGGAAGCGATTGCGTAAAGCGAAGTTTGTCAAGATAGATATCCCGAATCTGAACGAGCGGCCGGAAGACTTGTCGCAGGAAGAGATGAAGACGCGCATGAAGGAGCGTGGCATCCTGCCGCCCCGGCCCTGGCTCGAGCGCCCGTTCCACATCAGCTGCACGGGCGGTGTCTTCGAGCCGTACATCCCGCCGGAGGGGGACGGTCGCATGTCGGCCATCTCGCGTGAAGGTGCCAAGCAGAAGATTGAGCAGCTGGAAAAGAAAACCAAATCGATGATGGCGATCCGCAAGATTCGCAATTACGACGAAGATTTCGAACCGCCCGAGTTTGCCACACTGGCGCAGGACATCTACATCGAGGCGCACAAAACGCTGTGCGAAAAGAACAAGTACAAGCTGCGCGAGATCGTCACGGAGCGGGCCTATCCGGAACTGATGCACAACGTGGCGGACAAGACGATCCGGTGGCAGTTTCTGAAATCGCTCGAACCGCCGCGCGTTGTCCATGCGCGCTGCACCGATGTGATTACGAAGGAGAACATCTTCGCCCAGGTGACGGTCCGCTTCCACAGCCAGCAAACGTTGGCCATCTACGACCGGTTCGGGCGATTAATGCACGGTAGCGAGACGGTAGCGAAGGATTGTCTCGAGTATGTCGTGTTCGAGAAGCATCTGGCAAACGAGTACGGCGTGTGGCGATTGCACGAGAAAATTATTCCCGACTGGATGCCACCGAAGGCGCCCGCTTTCATCACGTACCGCGTGGACGATGAACCGCCGGTGGCTGCGGCGGAAACGGAATCGAAGGAGGTCGCACCGGCGGAAGGTGCAGCCAAGGCCGAAACGGTCGCAACTGCTTGAAGCGCGGTGCTAACAACAACTGGTGACCGTTTATGATGATGCATTATTAGTCGTTATAATAAAAAAAACAAATAATCGTACCCATTTTCGTGTCCGGTTCATGCTCTTTAAGAAGAATTGTATTTTCTTTAATTAAATCATTTTTTGTTAATGAAAAAAGGGGAACGTTCGTGCCAGTAAACTGAACGAAGGAAATGGATAACTGTTACTTCTTCTGCACTTCAAAGCTCCACACGACGTTCAATGGTGTGCTCCAAGCAGTTGGACGTACAACGATGAGAATTACTTTTACCTGGAGAGCTCTGACACGATAGAACATTGTAAAAAATATATTTATATATTTTATATTACTGCAAATTGTTTCTTTCTCTCTTGTTATTGCCTTTCCCATCATTCATCATACTTACCATCAGCGTCAGATATCATATAAACTCACCTTAAAATAGAAAATTAAATAATTTATATTTATTCAAAGCTTTCATTACACTATCCTCACTATGCTATAATCTTCCCGCCCGATAGGCGATGTCCAGTGTTGACTATTTACAAAGGAATTCATATCTTCGTGGCGAAAATTTTAACATCACACACCACACATAGTATTATCACGCCGATTCCCAATCCAATCGACCCGTTGAATTGTGCTAACAATGTTTAAGCCTGTTGAAATTTGGAATAACTTAATTTTTATCCCCCCGAGCTATATAAAACCGATCTTTTACACTTTTGTTTTACGAAGCGCCAAATTTGTAAAATCCTACTCCGCTTCTGGACGTCCGAATCGTCGGAACCGCGTTACCGCATTTTGATTATAACCGATTACTGCTACACAAAGCTGCTATTCCCTTGATCGAAATATACATTGCGTGCTTGCGCAACGGCAACACTGATCGCCGATGCGCTACCATTACTGCTGCCACCATCGTTGCCACTGCTGGCGCGCTGCTGGCGATTCCCTTCGCGGCCTCCGCGCGATAAATCATTGTGCGTGGTTGAGCTTACAATACCATTACTCCCCACGACAGTTCCCACACCTACACCGTTACTATTGCTATTAGGATGATGACTGCTAACCGTGCTGCTGGAGGGACTTAGGCCGCCAACGGTTGCACCCGTGCCATTAACACTACCTCCCATACTCCCATTGGTGCTGAGTGTAGTAGTGGAGAGACCACCGAGCAGCTCACTAGCACCACCACCAGGCGCACCAGCACTGCCAGGCGGTCCCGGTGCATACGAGGCAGCCACCGGGTGGCCCCAGTTGGAGGGTTTGATGGGTAGAATTTTCGGCTTCGGTGGTAACGGCGGTGGTCCCTTCTGACTATCGGGCGCACCACCACTAGTCGCGTTCGGCTGCCCGTCCTGACCGGGGGCGGCTGTAGCACTACTACCATTCGCTACCGGTTGCGATGTCGCCGTCTGGTAGCCCCCGCCGCCATTATGAGTATGATGGTGATGATGATGATGGTAGTGCTGCCCATGGGGATGATGATGCGGATGCAGGTGCGGATGGTGATGATGATGGGACGGATAGTGTACCGCTAGCGGGTAGGGATTGTTGGTGGCCGTGTTGCCGTTAGGTGTTGCGCCAGCCGCACCATTCGTACCGGACGCTCCAACGCCGGCCGGGTGGTAGTGCAGTGGATGCAAATGGTTGGCATGTGTCGGTGGCGAGGAACTGTCGGGCGACATTTCGTGCGGATGATGCTCGCAGCACGCGAGGTTGGGCAGGTCGGTACCGTCGGCCGTGCTGCTGGAATCGCTGGAATGATCACCGAAATAATGCTGCGATGTGGAACTAGATGGGATTGTGCGGGGTGTGGCGGTCACCAGCGCTTGACCATTGTAAGGTCGGGCATGGGTGAAGACTAGGGTAGTGTCTGGAATGAGGAGATGAACAGAGTGTGTGCGATTAGTACACGGGGGGGATCGATGCGGGGACGATATTTTAATAATATGATTATTTTAAACA
>AXCO02011281.1:0-10372 GCA_000473525.2 Anopheles melas
GGGGGGTAGTCGTTTTTGTTTCAACAAAAGTGGTCAACATCTTCAACGGCACAACTACGCGGTTGTGGGGGTAACTAGCAGCAGTTGCAGCGCGAGAGATGTGCAGTTGCAGAAGAAGTCTTGTGTGCCAGAGAGAATGAGCCGCCGCAAGCTTGGAGTTTTTCTGGACGGATTGACAGATCGATCGGTGTGGTGGTGTGAGGGGGGTGGTGGTGCGTTGCCGGAAGGAGCTGGTTGATGATGCTGGGTGGCGGCCGTCGTCCACAGGCCGGACGCACTGGTGGACGCCCGTGACTAGAAGAGCGTTTCCTTGGACCACTTGCGCGAGGGCCCCGGAATGCAGGGATCGTTCGCCGACAGGGCTGGCGCGGACGAGGACGGATCGTCGTCCTCGTCGATCGCCAGTATCGGTAGCTCCAGAATCACAGAAGGACTTTTAATGGTGGTGTTACTGCTACTGCTACTGTTCTTAATGATAACATTAACCTCAACGCACTGCTGCTGCTGGCGGGCCGACTCGCCGGAACTGCTCGGGCGGGTGCTGCTATCCGATTCTGCGCTCCGTCTGCTGCTGCCGCCGCTCGGCCGATCATCGTCGGGCAGGTGCACCATTACGGTCGGTGGCGGCCCACTCGCCGTCGTCGCCGTCGTTCGCGTCCCCTTGGGAATGGCGCCGAGCGGTGACTGGCGCTGCTGCTGCTGCAGGTTGCTACCGCCGGCGGTGAAGCTGCCACCGCGACCGCTGCTGTCATTTGGTTGCTGTCTTTCGATGATTGCTTTCGTTTCGATGCGTTTCCCCACGCCAGGGCCGCTGGTGGGCGCTGGCTGGACGCCCCGCTCACCCGCCCTGCCCTTGCTGCCGGAGCGATTGCTAATTGAAAGACTACTTAAGTAACTAGTATCGGTTGTTGGTTGATGGTGCAGCTGCTGCTGCTGCCGAACGTCCAGCTCGTGCTCGAGCTCGTACACCGAACGGTCGTTTCCGCAGGGTAGCAGCGTACCGCCGTCTTCTTCCTCCTCCTCCTCCTCCAGCTCGTCGCCCTGCGCCAACGTTGACTGTCGCCGGTAGAGCGAGCCGCGGCCCCCGGTTCGCTGCACGCGCTGCTGGCCACCGTGCGATTCTTCGTCCTCCTCGTACGGCATCGTGAGGCTTAGCTCGTCACTGTCCGTGCTGAACTGCTGCAGATCCTCGTCCGTGTCGGCCCCGCTGTCCTCGCCGAACACCGAGTCCGAACCGCCGCTCTTCGGGTCCGTGTCCTGGCAGTCGATCGACGACATCTTGAAGGAACTGAGCGATGCTAGCGGGGCACGCCGCACCGCTGTGGTGCTGTGATTAACGTTTGCGCTATTACTACTGTTGTTCGACGCGTGCGCGGTGACGCTGCGAGGCTCGGCCACCGATCGCTGCAGCAGTATGCCACCGTTCGCTAAGCTGACGTCATCGGCCGGTCGTCCGTTGCTGTACGGGCGGGTGCCGGACGTGCTCGGCTGTGCTCGTTGTCGCGCCGGACGGTACCCGAAGCCGTCCTCTAGCCCACTGCCGACCGGATACTCCGAGATGCAGTCGATCGAGCCGTCGTCGTACGCGGGCGCGTTCACGCGCGACCCCCCAGATGAGGTGGAGGGCTGTGGTGTAAGAAACTGGCTCGCCGATCTGCCCCGGCTCGTAGAGGGCCGGTCCGAGTCGGCACCATGGTGGTGGCCCCGGTGCGCTATCCGCTCGCTTGGGCAGGGCGACGATTTGGGCGTCGCTTCGATGATGTTGATGCCGGGATAGAACGGTTCCCAGTCGGTCGTGTCGTCGCGGCTCTGCTGCCGCGACGGTGACCGCGATATCGGTGGTAGCGAGGAAAGGCCGAGCGTGATGGCGGAGCATCGCCGCTCGAGGAAGGAACTCTCCGTACTGCAGCATGTCATCGCGCTGCTGCGGCGAGATTCGTTGCACTGGAAGCAGAGAGAGAGAGAGAGAGAGAGAGCAGGGGAAGCAATTAGCCCGTTTGTATTAAATATGTACACACGAAAGCAGGCGGGATTGTAGATGTACCTTGTTCGGCACGGAAAGATAATTGCTCGGATAGCCAATCTCGGCCGTCGTGGTGAACTGATCGAACTCGTCGTCCGCCTCCTCGCCGTCGCTTTCGAGCACGTAATCGTCCTGGCCGAAGCTGCCGCCCATGTTGTAGGCACTGAGCACGCGCGAGGACACCGACACGCTGTTCCGGTGCCCCCGCGTACTGCTGTACGAGAAGCGGCGCGAAGGGTTGAGCAGGCTGCTGTAGCCACCGCTGATCGAGGACATTCGGCGGCCGCGGCTCAGCATCGGAGGGGCGCTAATGTTCCCGAGCGATAGTAACCGGTCCCGCTGCAGCCCCGGGTAGTTGATGTTGAGCTCCTCCTGCAGTAACGAGAATGCCGTCGCCTCTATTGCTTCCTGTAGCTCGCGCTCCTCCTCCTCCTGTATGACGGCGGCCGCGACGGCCGCTATCGTTGGATCCTGGACACAGGGAGAGAGGGACAGAGATTAATCAAATATTAAAAATAATAATCAAAATATGTCTGATTTCATGGCTGAGTTTGAGAGCACAGTAAAGAGTTAAATTACATCTTCATGAAGCTCCAAGTTGTTTACGCAGAATTTCGTGGAAAACTTCAAGCTCGTCGAAGGAAGCGATTTCAAGAGCGCTTCAACACATTTTTGTACATTACAGTAGCTGCAAACTTAAACAAAACACTATTAAAAAACCCGCAGCATGGTACAGCTACCAGGCAAAAGACAACAAGGAGTAAACTTAAACAGAGCGTAATGGTTGAAACTTGCTCCAGCGATCGAGACCAGCTCAAGCAAGACTCAACGACAGTGCTGTGGAAACAATATGCTAATTGATGTGGTTTGGCCGTCCTTTCGTTGCCTTGTTCTGTCTGTTTACCTTTCAGTTGACCCCGTTTGGCTCTTGGTTCGCTGAAGGATTATATTATTTCTGCACCAACCGGTCTTCCAACATCCTTTGCCGGAGTTTGCAAATACAATTCTTTGTTTAGCATGTTTTGCTTTCTCGTTAGCATTTATCTAGCTACTGTTATTGCGCAAAGCACGAGTACGGGGGTGTTTTTGAAATCTTAAAACGCAAAAATTGAACTTTTCGCTCTCTTGTGCACATGCATTTTTGAGCTGCTGGTCCTGTTAATTATACACAACTGCATATGCCCTGTCACCTACCTTGAGTGCTTTGGCCGTCGACCGCGTGCGGCTCTTGTAGATGACGAGGAACACCATTAGGCCGAAGAAACCGCCGAGCGTGGCCGCTATCCGGACGCCCGTCATCACGTCGTACGTGGCGTAAAACTCCATCCTGAGCCGCTCCCGTTCCCGGTCGACCTGCGTTTGGTTGCTGGAGAGACGAAACGACGGTAACAGGGTGGCTTGGGTGGTGTTGGTGGTGGTGGTAGGGGGGTTAGGTACCGGGGTGACCGGGGATCCTGTCTTGGTCGGTTCAGCGGGGGCGGCGTAAGTGGCCGTCCGGGGCACCGGGCTCGCTCTGGCGGTAGAACTGCCACAAGAAGGGACCCACCGGCGTTACGCGTTGCCGCAACATATTAAGCGGCGGAGAAGCAGTTGAAGGATTACGGGGGAGGGTTTGGTTGGGATGGGAATGATGGTTACATAAACAGCACGGGCACGTAGAACACCGATTTTTTACGGAGCAGGATTTGGAAGGTTTCCGAAAGGAGATTCAGAGTTTCAGAAGGAAATGAGAACAACACAAAGCGGAGGAGAAAGAGAAGAGATTTGGGAGGTGGTGGAAGAGAACAGACAGAGAGCAAGAAAGGGAAAGGAGAGAGAGAGAGAAAGAAAGAGACAGAGAAAGACATATAGAGACCGCATGACGGACAGATAGATATGGTGCAGATGATGACGAGCGTTGTAAAAGGGTCAACCTATCTGTTCCAAAAGTTGATGGAATTTGTTTTTTTTTTTGCATTTTGCTGCAGAGTGAAAGCAATTAAGGTGCGTGGCGGAACGTGAAAGTGGAACTAGCGTATGTTTGGGTGTGCGAGAAAGTGAGGAAGCAAGCGTAATAAGTATGGGATGTCCGTTAGGGGGTAAATATAGTCTTGTATGTGCCGTATCTCACGCCAACCGGTGGATACTTGTCTCAATTCCGAGGTAAGCCGTGTCCGCCCATTCGCCATTCTTGCGGCAAAAGATTAACATTGTCATTCAGGTGCAGGGTTTGTTTGGTCCGTCTGTTTCTTTTTTTTGTGTGTGGTCCGGTCTCACCCGTTTCGTTGAAGTACCGGCGGGGAGATAAAAACCGGAATCATACCCTCGTTTCTCACTTGGACATAAAGATCCGTCCTAGCAGCGCACAGGGCGTGCAGCTACGAAGGATGCCAGGTTGATGCTTTCCGCAAAACCTGACAGCGTTTCCAGATTCTGTGTTTTTTTACTGCCATTGTGATGCTTTCTCTCTTTAAAAAGCGTAACAAACGTTTCGACGTTGATGATCGGCGAAGCAAACAAACGAAAAAACAAGCGCACACAGGATCCTCATTTTTTGAAGGATGAAGCCGATTCTGCACCCACTTTTTACAAGCGACCGCGGCGATCTCTCCGGGAGGCGGATTAAAGTGGAAAGATTTATGGGATGGTAGAACGACCGACAGGTGACGCTGGCAGCCTGAGCTGGAAGCAAATAACGCACAGCGCTTGGTGGTACGGTGCCATTAGGTTAGAGTGCAGAAAAACGAAAGAACGAAGCCGAGCGGAAGGCTCCCGCAAAAAAAGCATAACGAAGCGCAGCCTATTATGGTAATGGGGTATTCGTGGATAAATTTGGAATTTTATTTGGCGACCCGTGGTGGCGGTGGTTGTGCCCGCTGCGGTGGGAAAATTATGATTGTAATGCCTAATTTATTGACCCCAGACGTTTACGAGGCAATACACTTTATATACAGGCAGGCCGTTCTCAGTGTGCGTTGGTGTAGCTTCGCCACAAAAGGGAAGTAAATAAAAAAATGAAACTAGACGCCGCGTAATGGTCGAAAAAGATAATGGTATAATTCAAAATTGTCTACACCAAAGGTGTGGCGTGGTCGCGAGGAGGGAACCGTGGGAGCAATAGAACTTAACGGCTTGTACGCAAATTGGTGCACGAAATTAAAAGCGTTTTAAAATAGCGTCAACAGGCCATTATTTATCTGTGAATGAGCGGAGGCAACGTTTTATTTGATAAATTTCATTCCTACATTTTATGGTGCAATTTTCCACTGACCGAAGACGTATTTAAGAAATTACTGGGCGCCTCCATCGGCAAGGACATTCGGAGCACCATGCGTCTCCATTGCGTTAAAATATTCGTTCGAAAGAGAAATTTTAAGCAAAACATGCTAAACAAACGTAACAACAAAATTACTTGTAAACTCATTTTTCTATTACATTCAGCCCATTGACACCCTTCATGTGTGTGTGTGTGTGTGTCTAATGAAGTGGCACAATCTCCGGCACGGAACTAAAGCCACCGAAAACCCCAAATGCACAGAATTCGAGCGTGCCCAAATGACCTTCACGTCTACGGTTGGATGCACAAGAGAGGCAGTAATGAGCGCGCAGATAGTGCGCATGCTGCCGATGGCCGGAGATCAGCAACCAATCGACCTCAGGTGGGGTTCAGCCGGGTCAGCCAACAAACAAACATGATAATCCATCCAACTGGCAGCCGCAAATACACGGAGCACAGTGAAGATTAAATTACCAACCATCTGTACCGCCGACAAAGCGCGAAATGCGAGCTGGCTCGGTTCTGTCTTGCCCTGTGAACTGTGTCGGTGTGCACGTGGTCGTTAGTTTGTGTGTTTGCAAGGTCATGGCAAGCTCTAGGGTTGATGTGTGTGTGTGTGTGGTGGTGGTCGTGTTAGTGCTACGCGGTTCGTTAGGTTTCGTGTTGTTGAACGTTACGCGGTAAGGGAAGAACTCGTGCAACAGGCTCGCGACACACGGGAAAAGGTGCACAGTGCAGCGTCAATTAAAACCGCACGAACAAATCCATAATTGATGCAGGTGGGGAAAAGCGATGCAATGGAAGATGGCGGATCTCCTGCTAGAAGCAGATTGTATGAATTTAGCTCTATTTAAGGGTGGTACAGGGAACACGTTTTTGGGGTATTGATTTCAACGCTTCTGCTTGGAGCTTTTTTGGGAAGTTTGAATTAAAATTGCAGTAGAGTGAAAGTTACATGCAGATGGGAAAGTAGAAGAGCAAAGCTGAGCAAGCAGTTTACGGGAAGCACATGCAGAGGGTGGATCGAAACGGGTGGTGAAGGGTTACTTGACGTACGTGCCCACTATTGCCGGGATGCTGCTTTGTTACCTGAACTCTGGTGTGATGTTGCTGTTGGGTGTGGCCGCGGTAGACGAATGGATGAACAGTTCACTCGCCCCGGATCCGGGCTCGGCCGCTCCGCCCGGCGCAAGCGAGGACGAGCTGTAGCCCGGCGGTGCCGACTGGAGGGTCGCTGTGCGCGGTGCCTGCAGCTGCGGACCGGCGGGAGTCGAAGAGAAGGCAAGCGATGGTATCGGGTAGCCGGAGCCGGTGAAACCGGAGTCCGTGAAGGACGACGCCGGCGAGGAGGGTGACGAAGGCGTGTAGGAGGAGGGGTAGGACAGGGACGAGGAATAGTACAGGTGCTCTTGCCGCTGGTGCACCTGCCGTTGATGGTGTTGTCCCTGCTGCTGCTGCTGCTGCTGCTGCTGCTCTTGCTGGTAGTGGTAGGGTAAGGTCGGCGACGACGGATCTGACGCAACTGACCGTCGCGCGGCTTTTCCCATTGCTATGGAAACATTCTCTGTGAAAGAAGGGCAAACAAAGACAATTAACCAGGGCTGCAGTACACCTTCACACACGCGGAGGATGTAGAGTTAATTCCAGAGGAGAATAATTTCCAACGATACAGCAAAACACAAAGAGAAAAAAAAACACGCACAAGTCAAATGTCAGTCAACACGTGGTTGGTTTGGAGTTTTTTTTTTCTTCTCACCCTGCCCACCATTCCAGATGCGTTAGTTTATGGGGATGACGTCATGGCGCTCGCTCGCGTGAGCTTGATGTTATGATTAAAAGGTGCACTCGTCCCTCACTCTCTCTCTCATTCCCTCTCGGTGCCATACTGGGATGGGACTTGCCGAAGGCCGAAGTCATAACAATTTTCACCCGTCACATTCCCACAAATACCCCCGCAGATACTGACCCATGCGTGTGGTGGTTTGTTGGTTGATTAGCTGGGTGAGTTGGGTTTTTCGACCCTGGGTCGGCTTGTTAGGAAAGAGAGGGGCTTTTTTTTCTTCCTCCGCCTGTGCCGATTGTGTGCCGTTGCCTATCACTCTCCAATGTCCGGGCGAGAAGCGGGAGGCAGAGGGCGCACAATCCATTTGGACAGTTGCAGGATGTTGCGGTTCACCTCTACTCGTGCCGAGAACGGACAGTTTGCGGTGTGGATTAACGTGTTGGGTGTAAAACACAGTATGCACACAGCACACATGGTGTGGAACGAAATTGGTTCAAACCTCACCTCGTATCGTTCCGCCGACCGACCCTGCAACACGTCCCTCAGCGCCGTTGATGTAAACAGTGAGGGGCAGTGGCTTTTGTTTATATCACCGAAAACTATGTCTATTAACTTTCGGGTAGGAAATGAGCTTTGAAGTGAATATTTTTCCTTGCCCGCTTCTTTTTGTTGTGCGCCCAGGGAGTTGAGTGATCGTGAAAAAAGAAACCACAATGAGAGCTCACGCTGGTTGGTCCATGCTGCAAGAGTGTAAAAATAAGAACTTTTTTTTCGCATTCGTTAGGGGAAGAACAGATCATTTTCTTGTAGTGGGTTAATCTGCTGTACAAATAAACGTTTGAGAGTAGGATTGTTTATGTATAAAAACAAAGATACAACAGATATTACATCTTTTTCAGGGTATAAATGATCGCCAAAGATCATATGCATCTATGTACATTCAAATTATTTTACTAATGATACCTGCTTGCCTGTATGTATTGCATATTAAATCAAAATTACTGCAGCTGACGAAGTTGTTTAAGTACCTAATTTCTCGGCTCGTACCATGTCATTGCAACACGATGCAGCCAATCACAAAACACCCCTGTGATAAGAAAAAAAAACATAATCTCTTCTACACTTGTTGATGACTTATTTTAATCATGAACAGTGGACAACACAGCGCCCGTCCATTACCGTGCCACTAATTATCAATTCGCTAAAGTGGAACCAATTAGCCAACTGGCAGCAAACAACCTTCCCCTTCGGTCTTTTTTTTTCTTCCCCAACCACTCACAAACTGTTGGACCACAGTGCCTTTGCTTTGCTATCAACGAAACCGAGTCAACATTGTAGCCCATTTTGCGGCAGAATATTCAACTCTCGTGCAAGTGTAGACAAGGTATTTAAATAACCCTCATCTGTGAATGGATTGCAATTCTGGTAAAACATAAACTCCTGTTCATGGATAAGAACGCAAGAGAGCGAGAGTTGTGGGTTTGTATTCTTCTGCTTTTCCCGGTACCTTTACACCACTTGAATGTCACCAAACATTTGGGTCACCTTCCCTTCCCCAGAGTAAGCCTTGCACCGTGAGCAGTGATTCGGAATGATGGGGGGAGAAAAGCCCATTGCTTCGGCCCAGCGCTGTAGGATGCACACGCACAAGAGCGCATAGAGAGTGTGCTCATAAATCATGGTTCCGTACAGTAGTGTGTACCGTTTACTGGCACTACGGTGCACCGTTCTGCTCATACCACGTTCTACAGCACACAGTGTAGCTAGTTATCGTCTGCCCGAAACTGTGAGTCAGTTCCGGGAAGGGTCTTTTGTTCTCGTTTTCGATGTCACGCTAAATTACGAACTGAGGAGATGCTACTCCAGGCTGATAGGGGGTAGACCGGGCCGGGACAGACACGTAGTAGAATCGTTCTACAGCGCGCACTTCCCCGGGAGAGGAAGGTAGCAGTTATCAGATGCGGTACGGTAAGGACATACGGCAAGTGTGCGGTGCCTCGGTCTTGTTCGGTGTGGCGATGGAGCATGGCTCTTGGATCATCCGGCCACTCCGGTGCAGTTCGGAAGGTCTCTAGGGTGCCTGTTGATTTTTGAAAGTACACCCGATGTACAAATTACTGCACGCTTCTGTACGCCTGCTGCCAACCTGCCCCGGTAATTGTGCCGGAGGGTTTTATTGATTTATATGAATATTCATCACGGTCCCGGCATACGGCTCGGTGTGGTTCTAGCTCCGTCCCGGCACAATGGTGGTGGTATACTCGGCTATTTTTGTACCCTTACACCCAACCCCGCAAGCCAGCGGTTAGGGGGTGCATGGTTTAAATATTACGCTACACGGTTATTAATTCAATTATTGTGCCCCTATATAAACACACGTGGGTGAGTGAGCACGACGGTCAGGTCTGCTCGGTGGCAGGCCCTAGACGGGTCGTATGCTTTTTTGGTTTTTTGTAAAACAAGAGCCGGCACGATATAATGCCACTGATCGGCACAAATTAAGGGATATCATCGGTCACGGAATAAGTCAATTAACTCGTGCCTTTTTGTATTGTCCACCGAACGGGAGCTTCGATCGAGCGAAAATAAAGCATGGGAAAGGCAGGGCAAAAACAAGTGAACAACGCTTAAATTGTTGCAAATTTGATAATGGCGATAAATACACATCGATAAACGTCAGCCACACTGAATTATGCATGGGTCACCATTTTGCCATTGGCAGAAAATGTCCCACGGTCCAATGGCAATGGGTCAATGGAGGGAAATTAATTGCATTAATCAAACACTCGGGCTTTTTTTTTGTTTCTGTGCCGGTTGGAATCATTTAAACAAGGGAATTTTAAGAGGATATTTTGCTTTTTAAAGGGTCGACAGGGCAAAGGTCAATGTGAGCTGGCGCTTATGTCACGCATGTTGCTGGAGTATGCTTTGTTGTTATAACAGCTATTGTGCGAAAGGGATCCAAACCATGGACCTCTCACGGTGAAAGTGTCAATAACAATTTGTGAACAGATCGCTCTATACCCACCCCGCGTACGTGGGTGTGATAAATCCAAATTCGGTCATACTTTGGTTGTCAAAACCCAGCGAAAGAACGGTGCTACAATAGGAGTGTACTGATTTAATTTCCAGATTCCAGATTTCTTACCCTCCCTCCCCCCCGCCGTGTGCCGGCTTGCCAAGATGGAAAGGCAATCGAGCCTGGCAATAAATCACATTCGGTTCGGATTGTGCCAATTGTAGCCAATCACATACTCGGCAACTCGGAAATCCTTCCTTGATGTGGAAACTTCCTTATGTGTGTGTGTGT
>AXCO02011282.1:0-10361 GCA_000473525.2 Anopheles melas
CAAAACATTAATTTTGTTAATTATACAACAACCACAAGAAACCGTGCCGATTCCGACCGTTGTGCAATCGAAGGCGAAAATTGTGTTATTGAATTGGACAGAGTAGCTTACACCATCTGACGTGTGAGCAAGCGGTAGACAGCGGTGTCTATTCAAAACGACTATTGTTATAAATAAATGGACGGTTGTTTATTATGCTGGTAAACCCTGTAATAGACTCTTTGTGTAGGCTGCTGTTGTCCCTGCTGTGCCGGAAAAGCGAGCTGTTAGAAGAAAAAAATATCTTAAAAACACCTTCCTCGCCGCGTATGATAGAGGAGTTTTAGATAGTGCGATCGGAACGGTTGGTTTTATTTTCAGTTTTCACTGTTCGGATCATCAAATTAGTTGTGTAAACACACATACACACATAAACACACACGCTTGTTTTAGGTCGATCTTTATTTATTTTTGCTTGGCCCGGAAGCCGAAGAAGCAGCAGAAAGGCAAGAAAAAGGTGTAAAACGATGCAAAAGGGTATGAGGTGGGCATTAAAAAAGGAAACACTTAAAAAAGAGCGCAACCTGCGTAAATATAGAACAAAATAATCAAATAAATCACAAACGGTGAGCCCCCCACCCCAAACACCTGTGTTTAGGAGATTAGGCGTGAGTAGCGATTAAAGATTAGAATAAAGCGAAACAAATACTAGAGAGAGATGAGGGGGAGAACGCGTAGAAAGGAATGTAACCAACACACACACACACACGCAATGCGATATGCTTGAACGAGAAAAAAATACAAACAGTGCAGTTTTTGGCGGTAATCGATACAGGGTTTTTCAGGAGTTCTCATAGCAGTGGGATACTTTATTGTCTGTTTCTTACGTGAAATTAACTTAATGTAATAAGAATTTTACTCTATAGCATCCTGGTTGGACAAATCTAACAGGAATTTCCAAGTAGCCTTCCCAAAAAGGGTGCCATAGAGTCCAATTTCCATCATATGAAGTTGAATTCCCATAGGAAAGAGTCAAGGAAGAGTCCCACAGCTATGAGAACCCATGGAAAAT
This sequence comes from Anopheles melas, assembly GCA_000473525.2. Taxonomy (NCBI): domain Eukaryota; kingdom Metazoa; phylum Arthropoda; class Insecta; order Diptera; family Culicidae; genus Anopheles; species Anopheles melas. The sequence continues at coordinate 1,052 of AXCO02011282.1, forward strand.
CCTGTGAGACGCGGAATGCAGACGACGAAGAGGATGATAAAAGAGAGAGAGAGAGAGAGAGAGCGAGAGAGAGAGAGAGAAAGAGAGAGAGAGAGAGAAAGAGAGAGAGAGAGAGAGAAATAAAGGGAGAGAGAGAGCGAGAAATGTTTTGCAATCGGCTTATATCGTGTTTAATGGGTTTAATATGTATATGTTTTTGTCCGGAAGCCAGCGAGCGCGGAACTATATGATACTCCTGTGTCTCGCAAACAAACAAACAAACAAAAAAAACGCCGCGTGTAATCGGGCTCCTCCGGCGCGTTCCGGCGCGTTACTAGAGCTGGGCAAATAAATTCTTTTGAATGAACGAAAAGAACGTTGATGTGTTTTTTTTTGGAGTGCAATTACGAGAAGCAAAATGCTATGGGATTTTATATTTTTCACAACACCTCTACAGTTTCAACCAATTTCCCCATTTCTCAATATTCAAATAGTGCCGCAAACGGGCGACAAAGTAATGAAATTTAACCCCAAAACGCAACAATTATTATTGTTTTTCTGTAAATAGTGAAAGGTAATATTTTATTATTCGTTTATATTACTATTTGTTTCCAACGCGTCCACACACACATACACACACAGACACACACACCACAACGGCGTTGTGGAGCGGCGTGTATGATGCTGGGCACGTGTGGTTGTTGTTTTATGCATTTTTTCGATTGAAACGTTATAAATCTTACATTTTGTGCGGCGGGTGCGCCTTTGCAACGTCGTGCTGAAACGTTACATTTGACACACACACACATACACGTGTGGGATGAATTAGGGGGCTGCTGTTTCTAAAAAAAATAATACAAAAAGACACACAAACAAACAAAAAAACGTTGCTCGCGCTGGAAGCATTGTTGGAATGTTTTAAATTTGAATGTTACAATAATATGCGCGTTTTTTAATTGCTAAATGGAAGAAAAGAGTGGGTGGCAAGAGGGAGGGTATGGGGGGGGGATATATGAACAAGAAAATGTATTAGGGGGTATGAAGTAGAACGGAGAAGGAAATTGGTTACCGCTGTTGCTAGCCGAATACTTATACTTAGCATTTATTTAAAATTATTTTCCGCCCCACGGGATTTGTTCTCGGGGTCGCCTCCCTTTCCCACCCTTCCCCCGTTGTGTTGGAGGAAGCTGCGGAAAGGAAGCGAAAGTTTAAACGCGTGTTTTTAAGCGTTAAAATAAAAAAAAAAACGGAGCGATCAACTAATGCTAATTACTATTATATCGAGCAGTTTTTTTTTCTACCCTTCTTTCTTCCACTTTCGAGCACTATTCTTGCGAATTTTCACCCCCAATACTCCCCTCTGTTGTCAGCCAGCCGCATTTTCGGTGCGGAGGTCGAGACGATGGCACCGAACCGAATCCGCTGGCGAGATTCGATCATCAATTCGGCCCTGTTCGGCCACTTTTTTTCGAGCACTGTTTGCGCTGCGCCCGCAGAACGCCCATCCCACAATCCCTTGTGAAGAAACCTCCGCGGCAAAGAGTTCACTGTTGCTGCATCCTCCTCCTTTGCCCACCCCTCTTATTGTGGAGCTAAGGAAAATAAAAAAAAAAGGTAATACTATCCCTAACTTACTACCGCATGTACTTAAGCTACGAGTGTTAAAAGTATTAAACGTACAGGGGTAAGTGTACTAAGAGGCCGCCCATTAAGTGTTATTGTTCGACAGCTGGCAGCGCTCTGACCGGTTTAAGGTGTGTGTGTGTGTATTAGAATTAAAAAATAAAATAATTATTAAAAAAAAACACCCCCGGCGCCCCCGGAGATAGAAAAGAAGCGTCTGTCCTTCTCCATCTCCTGTGCGCGCTCGTCCTCTACGTGGCTGTCAAATTGGATACTTGCAACGGCTAAATAAAATCATAAACATAACCTCTACGCGGGTGCGCGTTGGACGGAAAACGGACGCGCAGGTCTTTTCCCCCGTGTTTCCCACCACATAATACAATACACACAGAGAGACACCGTCTGTGTACCGCCACACTATTGCTTTTTTAAGGTTAGCTTAACGCAGCAGCACAGTGCAGCACCGGATTAAAAGAAAACATAATAATACAGCAGCACTCCATCGAGAGCTGGCTGCCGCGCTTCATTTTGATTTTGTTTTTTTTTTTTTTGCATTCTAAGTTATCACATTCAGGCGGACACGACAAAAACAGGCAAAGCAAGAGAGCCAATCCTCTCGCCACCGACGGACGGCAAAAAAACAATTGGTTTACAACCAATTGCGTGTTTTGGAGCGTTCTGTTCCCTCGAGTCTCTCGAGCACTATTTCCAGCAGGTTTGTTTCCAACAGGCACTACATTCCAACAGGTTTGTTTCCCACAGGCACTATATTCCAACAGGTCTCCCGGAGCTGTACAAAAACACCGCCCCTCACAGCAGCCACTGGGGAAGCAGCAGCTGCCTTTTGGGAGGCAAGTGTCTGGGCCGTGGGCTATTACCGGCGGACCGGCATCTGGAAGCGGGCAAGATACGTCTCGCAGTCGCTGCAGTAGATGGCGGGCAGGATGCAGTGCTTCTTCCGGCAGAGATTGCACTGGACCGCCTTGGCGGACGGTTTGACGATCGCGCTCCCGTTCCCGTACGTCGTCGCGATCGGGACGACGCGCGTCGGCAAACCGACGACATTCTGCTGCTGCTGTTGTTGTGCGTCCTGTAGCTGTAGTTGGTAGTGTTGCTGCTGCTGCTGCTGCTGCGGCTGACATCCGTTGGCAGACGGGGAAGGTGACACGTTCGTACCGGGCGACCCGTCCGGACCGCCTCCCTTCGTGCCCGGCTCGAAGCTCACCTTCTTTTGGACCGGTTTCGGCTGCTGCTGCTGCTGCTGCTGCTGTGCGACACTATTGCCGAGACCTAGAAGCTGCTGCTGCTGCTGTTGGGTCATGAGCCCCATCGAGGGCTGCTCGTGGTAGAGGTTGTCGTACCCGAGCGGCAGTGGGACGCGCTGGTAGGGTGAGCTGGACTGCTGCTGCGTGTAGGGCATGGTGGTGACTCCACCATTGTAGCCGGCAGCGCTGGTGAGCTGCTGGAGTTGATGCTGCTGTTGTTGGGACGTCGTCGTCGTCGGCTGCTGCTGGTAGGCGTTGAGCGGTTTCGGCGGCTTCTGGTAGACATTGGGCAGGGTGTGGCCGTTCGGGGGAGTGGGCCGCATGGTCGCTGGCGTCACACCGCCCAGCTGCTGGTGCTGCAGCAGCGTGGCAATGTTCTGACGCAGCAGCGTGTTGGAGGCCGGGCTCGTGTTGGTGGTGATGGTGGTCGGCGACGCCGACACGGTCTGGTAGCCACCGACGGCATGTTGCGGTGGTGGTCCACTCCCAGCGCCCCCGTCTCCCAGCAGATGCGGCACGGTCATGTACGGTGAGGTTAGCTGAGAGGAGGAGGAGCTGTTGCGCCCGTCAAAGCTGAGCTCGCTGCCCGTGTCGCTGCCGTAGAGTCGTTGCTGCTGCTGTTGCTGTTGAAGCTGCAGCGACATGTTGGGCGGCACGCCGTACAGTGAGGGAGTCGCCTTGGTCGTCGGCATAGCCGCACTGAACTGATGCGTCTTGAAGATGGTGGCGTTCGCTGGAATGGAGGAGTACTGCTGCTGCTGCTGCTGCTGCTTGTAGCTCTCCAGCTCGGGGCTGCTGTTGTTCACCGCACCGTAGTACTGCTGCTGCTGCTGCTGCAGCTGGCGCTGTATCTCCAGGTTCTGCTTGTGCATGTCGGCCGCCAGCGAGTAGACTGGGCCGCCGGACGGCGTCGGCTGCTGCTGCTTGAGCTGCTGCGTCGGCGACGGTGCCTTGATCGGGTGGTACGTAATGCTGGTGGACAGTGTCGGCAGCCGTTCCGGCAGACCCGCGGCAGGAGCCACCGACTCGCCACCATTGCCCGCGGGCAGCAGTACGCCCGGCGTGACGTCAGCATCGGTACAGCCGCCGACGGCCGCTGCTGTTGCTGCTGCGGTGGGGCCGCCACCAGCTCCGCCGGCTGTCCGCAGCACCCGCTCCAGGATTGGGTTCGGGATGAACCCGTCATCCTCGTCCTCGTCGGCCGTCGCCACCAGTATGACCTGGTCGCAGAACGACACGCTCTTCTTCTTGGTCCGGCCGGCCGCCGGCAGTACGTCCGACTTGCTGGCCGCTGCTGCTGCTGCTGCAGCCGCCGCCCCATTGTTGAGCGTCTGCTGGACGACCTGGTTCAGCATCTCCACCTCCCGGATCTCCTCCTGTATCTGGCTCTGGGCGATGTCGTACCGGGGCTTGGGCAGCTGCATCCGGTACACCATGCCGATGTCGCGCGGGCAGTCGACCACATCCTCGCCGCTGCCGGAGGAGAGGTCTGCACTGGGCACGGTGTCCGGCGCGTCCGTTGCGGCTGGCTGCGGTGGTGGAGGCGGTGGAGATGTTGAGCGAGCGTTCGCTTTCTGCTGCTGGTCGGCGAGCAGCAGCCCGCTCATGCCGGTGCGCACATTCGGCGGGTGCGCTGCGGACTGCGACTGTAGCTGCTGCCCGACGGAGAGCTTGATCTGCTCGAAGCGTGAGGCAAGGTCGCGCACGCTGCGCTGGTCTCCACCGGTCGCAGGAGGGCCGGCCGGGAGCTTCGACCCTTGCTGCTGCTGCTGCTGCTGCTGAGGTTGATATTGCTGCTGAGCGGGCGACACCTCCCGGCACTGTTGCTGCTGCTTCAGTGCCAGCTGCTTCAGCTGCAGCTCCTTCAGCCAGATCTCCGAGCGCGTGGTTTCGTTCAGTATCTCGCTAGTGCTGATCGGGTTGTTCAGGTTGAGCTGCTCTTGGTGTTGCTGGTATTGCTGCTGCTGCTGCTGCTGCTGTTGAAGTTGCTGCTGGAGCTGCTTCGCCTGCAGCTGCGCCAGTATGCTGGTCGTGTTCTGTATGCCCGTCTGCCCGGAGCTGTGGGACATCATCATCATCATCATCGGCGGCTTGCCCTGCCCACCGGTCGTCTGCAGGCTCTGGATCTCGCTCAGCTGCTCATGCAGCGGCTCGAAGTCGATTGCTGGCGGCGGTGGCGGGAAGTCCTCGCTTGCCTGCCGCGAATGGCACGTCGTCGACGGTGGGCTCGGGTACGGTGGCAGCTCCAACTGCTGCTGCTGCGGTACCTGCTGCTGCTGCTGCTGCTGCTGCTGGTAGCGGACGATCGAGTCGACCTCCTCCGTGGGCGGCGGTGGCGGCAGGTCCTGCGGCTTCGCCGGCGACTGCTCCTGGTGCACGACCGCACAGGTGGTGATGATGGTTTGGCACGAGTCCTCGCTCATGCTCGTGTTGGAGCTCATCGTGGAGAGGTTCGAGACGTTCGCCTCGTGGAAGGGCTTGATGCCGGACGGTGGATGGGCGGCCGCTGCCGCCTCCGTGACGTACTCTAGGTGCCGCAGGTTGACCCCGTTCAGCGGCAGCTTCTGCATCTGCAGCATCGAGGGCGAGGAGGAGGCGGAGGAGGAGGAACCGTACGGAGCTCCGTTCGGTTGATGGTGCTGCTGCTGGTGCTGCTGCTGCGACGCCCCTGCCGTACCACTCGAGACGGCGCTCAGGGCCGACCCGATGCGTACGGGCGGTGGCGGCGGCACCTTCGGCACGGACAGCGACCGCCCGCTGCCGTGGAAGCTCTTGCGCATCAGCTTGCTGCGCTCCAGGTTCGGGTTCGTGTTCGAGATGGGATGGTAGTCGAAGTGGCCCTCGGACAGGTAGCCACTGTTCGCGTTGTCCTTCGCGCTCACGCTCAACCCGACCGCACTGTCGTCGAGCGAGGCGCCGTGCAGCGCCCCACCGGCCGGCCCGCCCGCCCCGCCCGCTCCACCCTTCCCCTCCAGCAGCTCGGCGCCCTTGCCGGGCGGGTCGCAGCCGGGCCCGCCCGACCCGACCGCCTCGGTGAGGTCCGGCATCGACCGGTTCTTGCGCCGGATCAGCCCGCCCATCAGCAGCTTCCGCCGGATCTTGTGCTGCTTCTTGCCCGACTTTGCCTCCTTCTCCTTCCGCTCGTTCGCGTCCTTCTCCTCCTTGTGCTTGCGCAGCGTGTCCTTCGCGTTCACCAGCCCCGGGTCGGCAAGCGCCTTATTCCGGTCCTCGCTGCGGCTGCGCTTCTCCCGCCCCTCCTTGCCGTCCTTGTCGGAGGAGGTGACGCGCGCAAACAGGCTGCGGCTTTCCCGCTCGCTGCCGCCCGCCGCCGCCTTCAGATCGACGGCCGGTTCCGGCTCGACGTGCTCCGCCTCGATCAGCTTCAGCGTGACCTTCTTCTTCGGCAGCGTGGCGTAGATTTCGATGCTTTTCGAGGGCGACGCGCTGGCGGTGCTGCTGGCGCTGGTGCCGGCGCCCGCCGTCGTACCGGCCGTCGTCGAGCCGGCCAGCGCATGGTGATGTGCGTGGTGGTGGCCGCCCGCCGCCAGCAGCTTTTCCTTGCTGTTTTGCCGCCGGTGCTGGAGCACTCCGCCGCTCGTCAGCACGTGGTACTGCTGCTGCTGCTGCATTGTTTGATGGTGAAGGTGGAGCTGCTGCTGCTGCTGCTGCTGCTGCTGCAACTGTTGCTGCAGCTGCTGCTCCTTGATCATCTCCCCTCCCTTCTCGATCAGGATGCGCCGGTTGAGCGAGCGGGCCCGCATCACGCACGTGTTGTGCTTCATGCGCGCGAACGTCATCGTGTGCGGGTTGCTGTAGGGGGCGTCCATCGCCGCCCGCGCCTTGCTGGCGGCCGCGTGGCACAGCACCAGCGCCGTCTCGAGATCGTGCGCGTCCTCGAGCAGGCGCGACTTCTCCAGCAGCTGGTCCGCCTCCATGCACAGCTTCTCGCAGTCGCCGGACAGCACGACCGAGTCCGGTATCTTCACCGCCGCACCGGCCGCGGACAGCAGCAGCCCGGCGGCACTGGGACCGGCGCCGCCCCCGCTCGGCTGGTGCTTCGACGGGAAGGAGTCGGTCGACGAGAGGGAGTAGGAGTCGTAGCCGGCGTCGTAGAACTGGGCGGCCCCGTGCGTGCCGAGCCCGACCGTGCTGGAGGTCGAGTTGTTGGCACGGGTTGGGCTGGCCGGGACGCTGCCCCCGACCTGGCGCTTGCCGACCAGGTACAGGTACGGATTGTCCAGCGTGGTGGAGGACGAGGAGGAGGCCGAGTTGCGGTCGCCGCTCCAGTTGCCCGAATCGCGCCGCCGCGGCTGATTGAGATGGTCCGGCATGGACAGGCCGTCGGGCGAGGAGGCCGTACCGCTGGAGGAGGAAGGTGACACGTTCGGCATTCCCACCGAGTTTGGGGGGACGCCATTGTAGCCCAACTGTTGCTGCTGCTGCTGCTGCTTGGTGGGACCGTTTGCTAACACTCGCAACTGCTGCTGCTGCTGCTGTTGATGTTGCTGCTGCTGCTGCTGCTGCTGCTGCAGTTGCTGCTGACGCTGCTGCTGCTGCTGCTGCAGCAACTGTTGCTGCTGCTGCTGTTCCAGCTCTCGCTGCTGCTGCTTCGCCTCCCGCTCCCGCTGCAGCTGCTGCTGGAGCTGCTGCTGCTGCTGCTGCAGTTGCTGGGGCTGGGGCAGTGCGTACAACAGCAGCAGCGGTTGGTAGCGACCCCGGGAACACTTCTCGACGACGCCCTCCCAGCTCGGGCCGACCTCCTTCACGTTCGCGTCGTCAAAGTACACCCAGACGCGCAGCTTCGTGTGAAAGAAGAAGGTGGTGTAGTGCTTGCCGTAGTACGACACGACGCCCACCAGCTCGTGGTGGACGGTTTGGGCCCACCGGTGATCGGACACCTGCTGGAACACGTCGCACAGCCGCAGGGTGGTGCCGATCGCTTTCAGCACCGCGTGCACCTGGTCGGCGGGCGGCCGCTCCGAGTCCCACACGACACCGATCGACACGACGTCCGGCCGGTTTAGCAGCGCCCGCCGGATGCCGATCTTGGCGCCGCACGCACTCTGCAACGAGAACGGGGAGACAGAGCATGAGCAAAACGAGGGTGTTAGGGTGTGATATATGCAGTTTTGCCGCGTAGGTGCCACCACACTAAACCGTGCTCTAGTGTGTTTTTTTTTTACATGCACATCGACGTGTTTCTAGTGCGCTTCTCATAAAGTACAACGAGTTGGCGATTGTTTGGACAAACTGTAATTGCTCTACCTGACAAGGATCGTTTCATGCGCTGGCTAGTTATGCGCTTAATGAATAGCAATAGGGCTCGGCATAAACCTGTAGGCTTTTAAACTGCGTGGGCATAGCGATCGTCCCGCAGTGTTGTGGTAAGCGCCAAGTCTGTTATACAACTGGTTGTGTGTTCTAATCCCAGCCATAAACTGAAGTATAGAACATTTTAATAACCATGCTTATTGCATTGGTTCAATAATGTCATACATCTCCATAACCAAGTTTACCGAAATTGTGTTATTCAATTCTCAATGTATAAACAATATAATATACACATACACACGCATGTGTTTAATGGTAAAAAACAAGATACATGAATTATCCTTAACGAGCCTGTGACGAATTGGAGTTTGTTTACATTTTTGCAGACTGCAATGCTCTAGGCTTAGAATCTGAATCTAGTCTAGGGTGTCGTTTTATTTGGAGTTTTTACATACTTTCTACAACTTTTAACGTCAACAAACAAGTTTGCAGTACATTCAACAAAATAACGTCAAAATCTCAATCTCACACTGACACTCCACCGCTAATTAGCGTTTAAGATGTACAGTAGTTGCCACCTAATTTTGGCTGTAAGGCATCAATTTTTGCGCACTGTCAAAAATGTATACCTTCGAGGCAAAAATCGTGCCACGCTGTCAAAAATTGGTGCCTTCGAGACAAAAATAGGTGAGTTAGAGTCAAAATTTAGCGGCAACGGCTGTAATTAGTTGTGCCTGAAAAATACTACAAATAATATTCTAGAACCTGTACAACAAGACCCAGTTCAGGGCGATTCCCTGAAGCTTGCTTATAGTTTTGTGCTTCTGCAAAACCCTTGGTGCGGGACCAGCTAACAACAAAGCCCTAAAAACGCCGCTGTGGGGGAAGCAGCAAAGTTCCGTCCGGGATATGAACACCCATACGCAATGATAGGCATTTTGTGAAGTCATGCCTTTGACCGCTGTACCACGAGACGGTCTGATCGGTCTCCTCGTGAAAAAGCGTACACATTCGATCTTTCGATTGGATCGAAAAGCTACCGCAACAATTAAACCTTCATATCTCACTGTGGGCATTGCGAGCAACCTTCGACACGGTTTACGGCAAAGCAAACTTCTTCTTACTCTAAAAAGAATGATCTCTAGAGTAAGGTTTTTTATTAGAAAAAAAAA
>KI922079.1:1813-12689 GCA_000473525.2 Anopheles melas
TAATAATAATAATAATAATAATAATAATAATAATAATAATAATAATAATAATAATAATAATAATAATAATGATAATAATAATAATAAAAATAATAATACTAAATAATAATAAATAATTTTAGTAATACTTTTTATATTATTAATTCACATAGTGGTTCAATATGATATATAATAATATTTTCATTTTAATCAATTACCTATTGCATACTTTCAGCCGTATGTTTTCCAATTGTTAACTTTTTCCTAATACGTGGCAATTGAGATTACTAGAGCAGTTGCTCTGTGCGCCTAAATGTTGGAAAATGAAACTACCGGACCGGTTATTTTGGTGAGAAACGCTTAAATTCAACGAGCAATTTAACATTAGGATTAGTTTTGAATGGGATAACTACAGTGTTTGTATGAATTTCAAACATAATAAAAACCAAACCAACACATTAAAAATAGGCAACTACTAGTATTTTGGGGAAAAAAAAACGTTTAAAACGCTAAACAGTTTTACTGATACATTAAATTGCAGCCATTTAGGCGATTAGAGAAACTACTGACAGCAGCTCTTCTGCAACTATAAGAAACGAAGTTGAATTTTATCCATTTTAATAATAGCGTTTCGACTAGATAGCAGACGCCTGAAAATGCTTACTATCTGCGATCCGAACAGAGAGGCAGTGATATTGCTTACTACTTTCGACACATGCTTGAAACCCCCTGTTTACGGGCGGAACTTCCTGCCCGCCGGTTTAATGATAGGTCGTGTGGCGCGTTTTGTCATTCCGGTCGGGATGTAAGCAGCTTGCCCGTTGCTCAGTCCAGCTGGTCCACGATCTGTGTCGACCTTCTTCAGGGCGGGCGCAAGGGCAACCATATTCGACACAAAGTGTAACAAGATGCAGCTATTAAAGCATTTTCTCAGCACCTTCCGCTGAAGATGGCAACCGGCTTGCGGTGGGTTGCTTACCGAACCTACCAAACCTACAGCAATAATCGCTACCTTTGCCCTTTTGCTGCCCTTTCGTGCTACAGCTCCCCCTCCCCTCTTTATGCCGCGGCCTTCCTTTGTGCTGGCGTGTTTCACCACTTCCCACGCGATTCGTACCTGCGAATCGATAAAAGCATTAAGCGAGGAGCATCTCGCCGGTAAGGCGAGCGAGGGACCAAACCGTTCCAATGCTGTCGGTGCGGGGGCAAAAATGGGCAAAGTATTACTTTTATTGTTACGACATTGTCTCACCTTTGCCGGCAGTCCAACCGTTTTAATCTACGAAGCGTTTTGTGCCGCTGCCACACTGTCGGACGATGCGCTGCTTAAATGGGCACTGCACTGAAACACGATACAGCGCCGCTCCTGCTTGCCCTTTTCTCAAGCATTATCCGCCCCGTTTTGCAGTCTCTGCCGCAGCCGATTCGGTTTGACAGCATTGCACACCGCCCCCCCCCCCCCCCCCCCCCCCCCCCCCCCCCCCCCCCCCCCCCCCCCCGGAAAACGCACCCGAGCGTCTGTCTGGTGGAATAAATTGTGCACCTTCTGCCGCAGCACTAAATGACCCGGGCCACGGAGCGGTGTCGTCCTCCTGCCGGCCGGAAGTCTATTAAAGTCATTTCAATTTGTCGTCCTCCTGCTTCTGCTTGCCGGTTGAGGTTTCAGTTTCTCCGGCTCCGGCCCAGCGCCCTTCTCAGCTCAACCGTCCCAACGGTTTGGACGAGGGGAAGAGTTTTTACTTTTCCGCTTCTGCTGGGCTTCACCACTCCCGCAACCTTCTGCCCGTTTTTGGTTTCTGCTAAGGAATCTTCCCGGCTCTACAGCACAACGGAGCTTCTGCGTGTTTTTTTTTTGCTTTTGTTTTTTGGTTTATTTTGCTGAGGTGCTGAATAGAACAGCATAATAAAGTGCGCTGCGTTCGTTTCCTCCCACTTTACCCGGGAAGGTGTCTTATTGTCTTTTGGTCGGTTTGTTTTTTTTTTTTTGCCCCTCCCTCACTTTTTCCACGTTGGCCCAGCGGGCGGAACAAACTGCTGACAGGTACTCGCAGCGGGATGAAGAACGTCTTAATAAAAGCGTTAGCGTTTGTGTGGATTGCATACTTGTAGGGACATTTGATGGCCGGTGGAAGATGTCCCCCTAGCAGGTGTGCAATTCGTGCGACAAACTGACCTTATTAAGAGCTTATTGGCCGTTGTGTAGCGAATTTCGCACGCTACAGCTGCCTGTGTACGGTAGGCGCCTGTAAGTATGCAAGTATGTTCTATAGTACTTCTATCCAAAACGACTTTTTCGTAGTTCATGTTATTCAACGTTAAATTCAAACAAAACATGGAAAAATAAATATTTTGCATACCTTCAGGCGCAATGAGTTCGCCGTAAGTTCGCTGGGTTTCCTCGTTTGGTACGATACAAACCACAGCTCGACATGGGACGCCTCCAGCAGGGAAGCAGGGTCATCATTGAGGTGGGATGAAAAAAAAAACTCCTCCTCCTTCCCCACCAACCAACTTTCTACAACCGTTGAGAGGCCCGGACAGGTCATGATCCGGCGTCACGCTGGGGTGTCTCGGGTTTGATGACAAATGACTGATTACCTCACCAGGTTGTTATCTTAGCGGTTGGGAGGCCAGCGCCGCGGTAAAGCAATGTCATGACATCCCTCCCAGCAACCCACCCGCAACCCTCCATCCCTCCTGCCGCCATCAAGCCATCAAGAGCGGAAAGAAAAACTTTGATGGTAATTAATCACACCCGAGCACCCGATTCCACAAGTGCCGCTGGAGATTTACGATGACGAATTGGAATCCCGTTGCCTCCTCCCTTCTCCACCGCTGAGTTGCGTCGTGCACTGTCCGCCGCTTTTTGAGGTTCATTACGTTCTCGTCACTTCCCTTTCGGCTTTGATTTAGTTGGCAAATGTTTGCTTCTTTATCACGGTCACGGCGCCAACTTGGACGGAGTTGGGAGAGTAGAAATGTTTGTGTCTTGTGTTTTTTTTCTCCCTCTCCTCGCTCGGTGATCCCCTGTCAACACATCGGAAATCGGGGCCGCGTCCCGGAACTTTTCTCATCTTCGATAAGGTGCACGCATCTTAGGTTTGTTTTTGCATTTCCTTTTCCTTTTCTTCTCCATCTGTTTGCTGTTTGTGATTTGTTGTGATTTCTTGTTCAGAGATTCATTTTTTATCGCATTCCCGTCCTTCAATCTACCCCAGAGCAGTCAGCCAGCGAGCTGCTAAAAAGGCAACACGCCCTACATCATCACTCTTTGGCGGGCGTCAAGTGCTCTCAGCCGAGAGATGAATATCCTCACGCGCGACACATTATCGCTTTTGTGATCCAGTGCCGCTCCTTGCTGTTGGGCTGTTTGTATTCTTTCCCACGCGAGTGTTTCAATTTCATATAGCAAAAAAAAATGGCATCGAATGGCTGCGCAAGGGGAGGGATGGGCCAACAGGCAACAAAACGGGCAAGGTCGATCTTAATCCTTTGCCGAAAGCAGCAGCTCACCGCTCACTAAATGCTCACTTATTCCGTGTACTAGCGCCATTCTTTTTTGTCATTCTACGCTGACAAACGGACTCGGTCGGTTGTCAGGGAGCGGTTTTTTTTTAAACCTGCTTCTCCATTCCCTTCCTCTCCCGCTTGTAATATCCTTTTCTGCTTTATTGAATCGTAGCTGCTTGTAAAACGAAGAAAAAAAAACACCACCAACAATGGGTAGAAATTTAACACCCCGGGTAACAGCAGATACTGGGGTGGGGGGGGGGGGGGGGGGGCAAGATGCTTACCACACCGCAAGCTGCACACAATGTCACACCCACCCGTGGGTGTGGTGCGCGGAGGAGCAGGGCGAGCGGGCGTATTCTCGGCAAAACCATTTCTTTACAGTCAATTGTGCCTGATAACGAGCCACGACGACGACGACGACGACATCGTCCGTGCGGTACCGTGTCGGGTTTTGCCGCAGCAAACGGGCACGCCCGGGATGGTAATCGACGCCCCGTTTAACCGACCGAAGTCCAAAACACCCGCCACCATCGGACGATGCAATCGAGCAAGTAACGACGATGAGGTTGCGAACAGTGTGCGGCTTGGAGTGTAATGCTGCACGTGGAAGCACATGCAAGCGAGAAGATGAAAGGTAAGGGAAAAGACAGGGAATAGCAGAGGAGAATAACACAAAAAGGAAGGACATGTTTCGGGAACACATACACACAACACAGCGCTGGCCTTAAGGAGATATGTGTGTTTTTCCTTTTTTTTTTCCTTCGATCGGGAACAAACGGGCCAAAAGGGAGGAAAGCAATGGAGGCAGAGCAAGAGGAAGGGGAGGAAGATGAAAGCATTACAGTACCAGCGAGGACGGACGGCCACCGGGACCACTAGGGCCCATTATCGCGCGTTTACGTCTGGCACGTTGCCTACCATTCAGGCGCACGGTTCCCCGTTCTCTCTCTCTCTCTCTCTTTCGTCAGCGGTTCCTGTTTGCGCAACACAGGCACACAATGGGTGTAGAAAATGGTGGAGTGGATGGTTTCAGCCACACACTCTCTCACACACACACACACACACACACACACACATTAAGGCGATGAAAAAAAAACACACCAAACAGCGAAAACAGAATTCCAGGATGTTATTAAACGTTGTCATTGCACAGTTTTGCGGCTAACAATCCGTCAAGTCAAGTACTTCACTTCTGTCGCTCTCTTTCTTTCTTCGAACATCGAACACACGCCCAGGGTACGAATCAACGAAGGGGGCAAGAGGTTGGTATAGGTTTTTACTCGTCCATCTCTGGCCCCGTCGGTCCTTGTAAACAATCTCGGTGCGATAAGAGAACGGTAACGACACTCGGAAGACGTCCACCGAGGCACAAGGAGCCTGGGGGGGGGACCCCATTTATGCGACCGGTAATGGGCCGAAACGGAGAACCAACGCGAAGCGAGGAAAAGGAAATGGTGGTGTAGGTGGTGGTGACCGAAGGGGAAGGAAAGCGGTGTTGAAGATCCGGTTTTCATGTTCAAACGCATCACGGAAGGGGCAGAGCAGCAAAGCGGGCGTTATTCTTGTTTTTTTACCCTCCTCAGAACACACTCTGGCATGTTTTCGCCTTTGGAACGAAACTGTTTGACTGGATGCTATTTTTTTTTTCAAACCATTACCAATCCTAAAGCCCGTTTGTGTGTATGTGTGTGTGCGCTTTGTTGAAGCCAAACCCGAAATTTACCAAAAACTGGGAGAGAAAGTTTGTCCGCAAGTCAAATGACGCCACACACTACCCGCTGTTATTACACATGCGGAACAACGCTTGTGCAATGCGGCTAGTCTACCTTCCAGGGGCGCCGGCAGCCAACGAAACGCCGGGTTCGCTTCGCCCGAGAGAAGGTGACAAAAAAGAAAAGGGTGATCAACAATGGGGCAGCCTGCCGGGGTGGGGGCAAATGCAATCGCTTTACCTCCCCCGCACCCTGTGGCCTGCGAATGCCCCTACCCCCCCCCCTTCCACTCCTTTGGCCGGTCGAAGTTGTCGGTGCGACAAAAATGGATGAGCGTGTCTGCCACTGTCACCGCTCCTGCTTCTTCTCTCACGCCCCAAAACGCTCAATTTAATGCATCCCGTAGCCATTTGGGAGACGACCATTGCATCGAGACAGCACAAAACAGCAGCAAATACTCCAACACACACACACACACACACACACACATACACATCAACACTCGCTCGGCTCATGGTCGGTGGTGTTCGCTCGCACGGTGCAAATGTAGATTAATTACTTTAGATAAATTTATGAATAATTAAAGCTTTTTGTTGTTGCGCCCTTAGCTGCTGGGTGGAGAGAAGGCGGAAGCAGTGTTTTTGGGGTTTTTGCAGCCCAAGACACGGAGCACGGCACTGGAGAGAAAGAGAACGAACGAGATAGAGAGAGAGAACAAGTACACCGCCATCATCATCTGCATCCAAGGGTTTTTGTGTGTCTGTGGGCGAAGCAGTAGCCCTCCGTAGGCAAAGAATGTAAAACCGAAAATCGCTCGGATGCGCCGGGAAGGTATGCAATGCCACGGACACGACACGGGGCGGCCCTGTGGCTCGATGTTTCGAGCATGTCGCACCTCGTAAAATCTCAGCGGGGCATCAAACACGGAGACCGACGGCTCAACAACACCGCCGCCTTCCCCAGAAGGAGTGTCAAATGGTGGGCTTGAAGGGGTGGAAAGAATTTATTAAAGTTTCAACTTTTACCCTCATTTCGTAGTTGCGCCATATCGTCTGCAGGAAGCTCTTCGTGTGTGTGTGTGTGTGTGTGTGTGTATGTGAGCTGAGCTAAGCAACGTGTGTGAGCGATTAAAATGGGTGCGATAGTGTGTTGGCCTCTCAACTCTCCCTTCCCAACATATCCCCTGTACACACACCCACCCACGGTAAAGAGATTGTGAGAGCGATTGTCTGGCATATTATGCTCGTACTACACAATACGTACCACCGACCGGACTAGCTGCAGGGCAGGGCTAGAAAGTGCGGCAGAGGTCGGGCGATCCTCGACGCCCCAGGAAGAAGCGGAGGATGTGCCCGGGAACCCAGATAACCGTACCGTAAAATGTTTGTTAATTGATATTCATGATACGGAAAAACTCCCTCGGCGGCATCCACGGTCTCCCCCCCCGCCCACCCGTTGGGGCGGACGGTTTGGGCTTTGCCAGTACTTATCTACCGGTCGGTCGGTCGGACGTTGGCTCGCTCGCTTTCGGAAAGGGTCCCCGGTCCAGTGCACGGTAGCCAAACCGGGCTTTAAGAGCGGAAGGAGATGGGGAATTCCCTCGCCTTGTTGTACCCGAGTATCCGAAACGTATCAGCACCCTCGACGGCAACCCTGGCAGAGAAAACAGGGAGGGGTGCGCACCGAAGGACCTATGCAAACATGTAAATTAAATACAATAACACGGTATTAGTAGCTGTCATTATTCAATTACGCTTAAAATTAGGACACGTTATGTGTTTGGATTGTGTGTGCGTATGTGCGTGCGGGTGTGTGTGTGTGCGCACAACCGAAGCAACAACTGGAATTGGGGGGGGGGGGGAACGAAACCTTACCCTCGGTTGGTAAGTGAAACCTCGGCTTCTCCCCATCCAGGTTGTGGTAATTACACGCACGCTACGTGTTGTTCGATGGAAATGCACGGTGAGACACGGTGCGGACATGGGCGGAAAAATTAAAGTGAAAAAAAAAAACAATTTTATTTATTTTAATTCCATTCCATTTCTATTCAATTCGAAACTCAAACTAAAAAGAAAAAAAAGTGTAACATTAATTAATTATATCCTGTAACTATATAATTTTATGAAAAATGTCACTTTTTTCTACAAACGTCTCTTGCATGCGAACATACTTTGTGCTTTGACGTTCCTTCCGATCGTTTGTTCTTCCAAAGAGCTTGTTTGTTTAACATTCTCAATTTTTTTTTGTATAAACACGATGACAACCAAAGGTGTGAAATAAAAGATAAATGTTGGGCATGCGACATTGCATTTTTAACCACGAACAAAAGGATTGAACAAACGATTGATGATTCACTCAACAATTGCTATTTACCTACAACAATAAAATAAATTTAACAACACAAAACTTAACTTAACTTGTTTCAATTTCATTCGTCTTTTCAATAATAAAAATTATAGAAAAATGTTTCAATGCATGCATTGTAATTCAATTGATTGAAAAAATTCAAGACTTATAAAACAATTAAATAAACTAAATATCAAAATGCCTTTAAGCTACCAGTGTTAGTAAATTTGAATTGACAGAGTGTCTAAATTGTTGTTCTTAAGGTACCCATTTCATAAAAAAATTAAACTAGAAGGTACTCATCTTACCCTACAAATCAGGCTCTCCATATAAAATGGAGCATCGTAATAAAATTGAAAACACTTTACCAATTGGTTTTCCTTTCTATTTTCTTTGCTGCACAATGTACCTCACTGCACCCACTGTGCAGACATGAGGCGTACACAAGTGGCCCAACAGTGAGCGGCTTCGCGAGTTTTGAAACACTCCCCTGCCCAGTTGTGTGCACCGTGAGTGTTCGGGGTTATAATAATTGGGCACTTTATCGCAATCACTTTCGGCAACTGCTCATATTTGGACGCACCCGAAAAACCCGGTGTACCGATGCGATTTAGCAAAAGAACAGGCAAAGTTTTGCCATCCCGCCACCTGCCGTGCCGTGCCGAGCGTGTTTGGCGAGCGGGCGCCTGAAAGGTATGCCGTGCGCTTAACACACGTCCTGCGGTTAAGGCAAATTGTGTCTAATTACCGCACCCCGCGCAATGATGCAGGTTCGTACGGTTTTTGGGGGGTTACTTTTGACGGACCGTGAAACGCACACATTCTACTACACAGAGTAATCTTTGAAACACACACAGACACGCAATGCAGGCCGCAATGCATTCCCTGGGGTACACTCTCTCGGCTGGGTCGGGTGATTATTGTGAAGATTTCAAGCTGCTTGCATCGGGATGAAGTTGATTTAATAAGTTGAGGACCACGGTGGTATACGCGCCAGGGGCAAAGAGGTGCTCTCCGCCGAAGGGCTTTCTCAGCCGCTGCACGAGTGCTTTCTTTCACCGAGTTCTCTCTGTGTGTTTGGGAGGGAAATTTTGGGCTCGCAAATGCTCCAATGCTGCTGCACGTTGTTTTATCGCACCGAGGCAGTATAATAAATATTTATCCTCATCCCGTACACCACACAGACACACACACACACACACACTCAGTAGCCATACAACATCCCGTGACGGTGAAGTTTAAGCACTAAAGCTTGCCTACTGCACTATGATCCACTTAGGTTCTAATGTATCTCTGTGTATATGTGTGTGTGTGTGTTGGCGCGTGAAACAGGCATGGGCTGCTAGAGTTTGGTCCTGTTCGCATAATGCGCTTCTATTTTGATTGGATTTTTGTTAAAATAAAAAGAGAGAAAAAAAAATAAGACTGTTATGAACGCTCCTCGGCTTAAGCTCTTGAAGGAAAAGCGTATATTACGGTGACAAACACCGTTCATTGCACGGATTAAGCAAAGTGCGGGGGGGGGGGGGGGATGGTAGTGGTGCCACATACCGTCATCGATCGTTCAAACGCGTACGCCCTGGTTGATGGAGGCATTCTAGTTCTGCTGCTTCTGGGCAGCGCGGACCAGTTACTGTCTCGCAACCGGAGCTCGGACAGCGTGGCACTAATTTTCCACTGCCCCGAATGCCGGTCATATCCCAGCCAGCCAGCCACACCACGGTGCGAAAGTCTCATATCGCATCGATGCAGGACGGCGGCGGCACATTGTCTGGAGCATCCAGCAGCAGCAGCAGCAACAGCAGGAGCAGAACCATCATGCAAATTTTCTGTCATCATCCCAAACGCCAAGCGCTGCTCCGGTGTGCCGTGGAGACACTAACCTCCCTCGTATGTCTCCGAACAAACAACCAAACGACACTCCAACGTCGTCGACGACGACGATGATGATGATGATGATGATGAGGATGTTGATGAAGTTCTCAATCTCAAACGACAAAGGCACTAACTTAGCCTTGCGGCTAAAAGTTAGGGCAGGAGCCAAACCGCACGATTTGCACGTCGGTGTACCTCCAGGGAAGTTCCCCTTCGAGTTCTCCGCTGCAGTATCTTACCCAGTTACAGGAATACAAAGAAGAAACAAAGAAGAAAAAAACACCAAGCAAGCAAGCGCACACTTCCTGGTGGAGTCGTGGTGCACACGCACGCGGGCACGGAGCCGCTCCAGCGGGATTTCTGATGAATAATTTATTAGCGTCACTTTCTTCGGTTATGCATATTAAAAAGTGCTGACTTACGACAAAAGTCGTCCTCGCCAGGTTTCGACCCGCCTGCCCCCACCGTAAAATGGACTGCCCGGCCGAAGATGTGCTTGTCGTGGCGTCGAGGGCGCCCAACCGGAACGGAAATCAATTGATGGATGGCTGCACACACACACACACACACACAGCCCCACTCTCATTGGAGCTTGGGTGGGGTGGGTTTTTTAGGGCATCCTCCTGAGACGACCCCGTTTCTGCGCGGTGCGTCTGCAGCATGGTTGATAATAGCATACTACTGCCAGGGTATGCAAGCAGCAAAAGGTGTGCGCGGTTGTGTGAACGGAGCGCAGGAAGATTGTGATTAAAAATCGATTCTTCCGAATGGCCGGCGGGCAGGGCGAGCTCGTGTGTTTGCGCACGAGGTGACAGCAGTGCGGCTTCCGGGTGCACCGAAATGGATGATCGATTGGATTGGAGTGGGGCAGAAGTGGGCCGGCCGGGCCATCATCCATCGTTGTGAAGCTGTGTGTCCGTGTGCACCGACTTCTTCGCCCTGTGACAAAGATAGTGCCACAGAGCGCAAGGGCCTCAAAACACCTCCGCATGCTTCCTCTCTCACCGAGAAGTCCCCGGGGCGGGAGATTCTGGAGACAGTGCCAAGTTCCGGCAAACACCGGGCCCGCTTCGCTGCAAGTGGCCACACTACGCTTTGCGGACGAGAGAGCATCTTAAGGCGTTGCTAACTCCCATTCCTTCACCCCACCATCGACCGGCTGGGTTGGGTTGAAGAAGTTACAATTATTTGTCACCGGTTGCCAACTTGCCGGTGGTGCCTGCGAGCGGCACACTGTGATTTGTCACCGCGTGTGCCCTCCCTTCTGCAAAAAGCTCTGCACTTTGCCACGGTCGTTTGCACCACGACCACCGGTGCATGTGTTTCTGTGTGACTGTATCTCTCTGAGTGTGTGTGTGTGTGTGTGTCACGGCAAATGGCAGCGAAAGGGCCAAACACGACTTCCAGAGGATGCTGCTTCTCGGTGGAAATGCCCCTCGCTCGCTCAAGTG
>AXCO02011287.1:0-10356 GCA_000473525.2 Anopheles melas
GCCCCCTTCCTTCCCCCCCTTAGCGCTTCTGTTATCATCGAGTGGTGATCATCAAATAGCAATGATTTAGCCTCGGATTGCACCGCAAATGTCAACACTTTGTGCTATTATTTATTTTTAAATGTGTTTTTACTTTTTACACACATGCAGACACACACACACACACACTTCCCCGTGCTCTGTCTCACGATCGAGTGCTGC
This sequence comes from Anopheles melas, assembly GCA_000473525.2. NCBI lineage: Eukaryota > Metazoa > Arthropoda > Insecta > Diptera > Culicidae > Anopheles > Anopheles melas. The sequence continues at coordinate 202 of AXCO02011287.1, forward strand.
GCGCACGGGAGAGCGTGGTAGCTTTTTCTTCCCATCCCGTGCGCGATACGCGCTATTTCAATTAAAAGTGCGTCTCTGCACAATATTTATGGCCCAATGGCACACATGCACACGACACGCAATGCTGGGAATGGGGTGCCACAAAACAGGACATTCAGGACGAAAAAGGTCACACAGCAGTTGCCAGTCCTTTGAAGCACCCGAAAAACGACGTGCGGCTGATGTGCAGCGCACGTTTGTTTCCTCTGCCCCATCACTGGCAAACGGACAGTTAACACTCAGGGTGACATTAGACAGCCCTCTCCGGCAACTGGTACTACAGGTATCGTCGGTAAGTGGGAAAAGGTTGCCTGTTTATTTGTTTTCTTTTATTCCAGGCTCGGAAATGTTCACATTAACGACCAAACGCCAAACACAATAGCGTGGATAGTGTTTTGTTGTCCCAGTCAGCTGTTTTACCCACGGTTTAAAGGTTAGTGCTGATGGGAGAGAGTGCCTTATCGATTGGCATCAAACTGAACTGCTTCTACGGTAGCTCATAATTCATAATTTATTATCTGGGAGAAAAAAGGGTCATTTTGGGGTGCATGTGTAGTTTGGCAACAAATCGTCCAAGTTTTATGAATGCTTTTGTAGCGAAAATGTCACGAGCGTAAAGATGCCTTGCATTTTTACTGTTTACTGTTGTTAATTATGATTTGTAGTCGCTAAATGTTTTTGTTTTTTTTTCGAGGATTCACTATTCATTGGTTTGAGCGATTCTCACAGATTGTCCAACGATTCTAGTCTGTTGGTAATGTGTATAAGGTGAAAAAATACAATGAAACGCAGATAATATCGGTCCAAAAGCTTACTTACAAAAGCCTATGTGAATCTTACGATGGATGAAAGGTATCCTCTTTTCATTTTATTGCATAATGTAGTGAACATCCTTTTTATTTGGCATTGGATCTGATTCATATTTTTTAAATTTATTATTATACATATCTGCATATTCAAAGTCTTAACAACTTAAGAACTATCTTAAACTATGTATGAACTATCGACCATTCAATACCTAGCGTTAGGATGTTTAAAAATCAAAATACATTTAAGACTTTAGGTAAGACATGGACATCAATGCTTCATAAGAGCTAAATTGTCGCATCGTACAGTCAATAGATACATGATAGTTAATATATTCATAATATTTCTACACTGTACCTATTTTAATTACTCAATTTGTAACATTCTAACAAACACTACATCTATCTGATACGATACTGAATACTCATTAATATTCAATATAAGACCTGGCAAATGATAAATAGAGGGATTTGAGGCCATGAAAGTCAGTTTGAGAAGCTGAGTGACGATTAACAAAGCCTAGTATTCTGTGAGCTGATGATCGTCTCATTATCAACACAAAAATCTAATTTTTTGTCTTCACGTGATCTCCTAAATCGCGTTAAGCATGCGAGCGTCCTAATGTAGTGTGTATTCAAAATAAATTGTGGTTTAAATGATCAAAATACAGTACAGTACATTCCTAGTCTAGAGTCTATAGTCTTGCGATCAGTTCGTGTAGTTCTATGCAGTCAAATGGTACAAGAACAGCATCAAATGTTCTTTTCTCGTTGCACACATCAAAAGGTTCATCGTTGATGTACAACAAAAAGAATCCTGGATTGTTGCCTTGCGGAAATCATACACAGCTCTTCAACGTTTTCGATACACAGCTTTTGCTTTGTAGACAGTACTTTCCATTTAGCAGGGAAGAACTTAACCATGGTTTTAGATATTGAGATATTCTGGTACGCTAAAGCTGCTCATAAGGAGTTTTATTTTTATTTTTGGATAATGACCTTCGAGACTTATTTAGTACCACGCAGCCCGAGAGACAATCCTTTAAACGAGAAGGCGGTCCATGCGAAGTTTAAACCCACGGTGGGCATGATGTTGGGTTGGTAATTGTATTATTAATTGAGTCGAATGTAGCCTTCCATTCAATGGTTATGGTGTCCACCCAGAGAAGGATCAACTACAATCTAAACGGTCACTTAGTCAAGCTCGGGAAATAAAAACCCCTTCTCTCGCTCAAACGTTTTTTTTTGTCTCGATATATCTTCAGTTGAGTCTAACATTATATCTGGATACTTAAACACAGTCTAAATTAGTGTGACCGGAGTATATCTTAATATCATGTTAGTGATTTCCAACAATCTTGTCTTGTTTCAGAAGGATGTGCCGCCTACACTAAAGTTGTTGTGTACATCTTAAATATTAGTTATTTGCAAATGATTCTTTCCATTCTACATTTTAAGAACATCTCCTTTAAAAAAACAGAAAAATTGTCATAGCGATTACAGAAATAGAAAATGTATTAATTTATTCTTTATTTTTCTATGAAGGTTGGCTAAAATCCGAAATAAAAATTAGATATAGTATATATAGTAACTAGTAAATTTTTACCTGAGATTTATACATCCTTACAGCCATTTTTTAAATGAAAAAGCAAAGCATGACATGAAATGTAACATTTTATTAAAAAAAAAACAGTCGCACTCGTTGGATGCTTTTTGTTCCTCGTTCGAAATCAAACGATTCACATACAAACACAAACACACATGAGCGAACAACGCAAACATTTAACAGCTTCACCGTTGGTTGTGCAGCAAACGGTGTGCGCCGAAAACATTATTTATAATCATTATTTATTATCGGCGGGGCAATATCTCCTACCGAACAACTCGCGAGCATTTGCTGTCTCTGGCAGCGCTTTCCCGAGGTTTTGTTGTTCCCCATTTCCCGTCGCTGTATGATGTATGGTTTGTGTTGCCGTTCCTTTTGTTGCCACCATTACCACTGTCGGCTTTTTCCTTCCTTTTTTGCCACCGGCATAGCAAAATAGCACCACGGTATTCCTCACATGACACCCTACCATTCTTCGATCGCTCCACCGTTGCCATAAATACCCGTGTCCCAGTGATGTCCCAGCGTAGAAAGCAAAAATTATGATGTTCCCTTGACTTCGGGCTTCGGATGGTATGGTGGGTTTTGCAGGGGACGAAGGAAGAGAAGGACGCTAAGCCCAGAACGGTCCAGGAGTGACCGGAAGCTCAACCGAGAGGAAGGAATTAATTGCTCGAGAGGAATTCCGTTGCCATTGTGGAGCAAAACCCAAACCTCACGGCACACGCTTCAAGACCGGGAGACTGTGAGAGGAACGAGAGGGGGAGATTAAAGATGCTTTTGATAAGAACAAAATAGCAAACGGCAACGTACTATTTGGGTCAGCTTTCCGCGCATTACAAGCGCGTGTCCGTCCGACCACTCGCCTATCGGTCAGCCACATTCGGCCAGGGTAACTGGGTCAAGGGCAGCTCGTCTGTGTGTAGCTGCCAATTTATCTAATCTTATCTAATAATAGCGAACGTAGCACGACGCAAAATCTCAGACATTTGCCGTGTTTTTTGCGACTCAGCTGAAAGGCACAACCAAAGAAAGCAACGTCATCGAGAAATTGATTAGAGCTTTGTTTTGATGAACATTTGATAGTACTGTTTCATAAAAAAAAGTTCTTCGTAGCGATCCTGCCAGGAGTCGAACCTGGAATCTTCTGATCCGTAGTCAGACGCGTTATCCATTGCGCCACAGGACCCCGTTGTGATGGGTGAGGTTATTTTGAAATTTAAAAAAAAAATCAAACGCTTTTCTAATCATTGCTGGTTTGTTTGCTTGGTTCTATTTTCAAATGGTTCTTGATCGTGAAGATAGTTGTCTGCGCATGATCAAAGGCATCTTCTAAGCAATGGTTGGATGTGATTTTAGATCGAGGAACGATCGCATTTTGTACTATTTTCTAAAGATTTTTTTTTATTGATCCAACTATTACTCCAGATTTATCTTCTTAATCATTAATATAGTATTTAAATCATTTCGCTTGAAATTACTGCTATTTTCACTTCTTGTAAGTATCCACTTGTTGATACTCAATGCGCTATATATTTACAGTTGGACGCGACGAAGATGCTTTGCATTGGTTTTTGGTTTCCCATTTCTTTTTGAATCTATTTCTTCGGTCTCGAATTCTCCGTAATTCGGGCAAAAACCCTTGCCAAACAACCGAAAAAGCATATGAAACACTGTACATTAATTTATTTATATTAAGTTTTACTATTTTTCATTTTATTTTAATGAAATAAGTTAAGTTTAATCTTGTATTGGGATTTTAAAGGTGGAGCTTTGGACGGTTTTTGTTATTGCGTTAAGCTGCAACTAATGGAGCTCAACTCATAACTTGTTTCTTACAGTTTGTGGATTCAATGGAGCCTCTAATTTGATTAATTTTAAGAAATTAAACACATTTTTGTGGTATCACGCTTGATAACATGCTTTAATCCCTTAAATCCTTTAATTTAACAGTTCCCATAGTTTTTTCCATGCGACGAGAAAAAGCAAATGCGACGAGAAAAAGCAAATGCGACGAGAAAAAGTGTCATTTCAGTTTTGCCCAGTAACGACAACGCACTGGCCATAACGATCCCCAGACCCACGTCACCATCGATCGATACTCTCTCACATCCTGCCGCATAGCACGCAAACCCAACCGGGGCCGGACTCGGACTGCACAGTTTCCTTTTCGGAGGTCGCAGCCGCCGGGCCCCGGCAGAGTTGGCCTTCGGTCCGACAATTCGATCACTGTAAATCAGTACACGATTTCCTGAGTTTAATAACCATCTCCTGCACGGACCGGCAGGCAAGCTCCCATACATGGGCGACCGGTCTCCCTCCCTGATTCTATCCTTTTGGTTCGCCTTGGGCAGTTTCCTAACCTAAAACGGATATTGCAAAACCGTCCTCCTCCTCGTCAGCGTCGGACCCCGTGCAAAGGTTCGACCAGCATCATCATCATCATCGGTTGAAAAAAAACTACCCTTATGGTGATGGTGGCCAACGGTTGTTCACCAACACAGACACACACACGGGAGCATACTTCCGGGGGCCTTTTTCCGGCGCGAACGCGTGGAAGGGAAATTGAAAATATAATCACTAAAAATAACAATCACCAATCATCGGTCCGGCAAACGTGACAGCGATTACGATGACACGCGGCCACAGAAGGACACACACACGTCCACACACCACCATGAGTGTCACATTTCCCGGGGACGCTTTTGTCACGTGTGTTTTTCTTTTTTTTCCCGCTCCCGCTCCCTTTGCTTTTGCTTTTGGTTCGGGGGCGAGCAAACGCGAGGAGAGGGCCAGCGCTTACTTGGATGAATTTTGCGGTTGTTACATGACGCTTTTCGTTCGCGAACTTTGGTAAGGTTAGAGTATTAAGGAAATATAGAGAGAGATAGAAAGAGATAGAGAGGGAGAGAGATTGAGGGAGGAAAGGTCCAATGTGTGTTGTTGATTTATGCCATTCGAACCGGAAGTTGATATTTTGGGTTTTTGTGGTTCCGCTGTGTAATACGGTCCAGTGTGGGAAGGAAACGTGGGAAAACTCGGAGTGGTGGCTGCTCGAAATTGGATTATAATTGCAAACGTACGTGTGTGTGTGTCCATGTTTAGTGGTGGTTAGGCTTTGTGGTGGTGGATTTTTGTTCTCGTCCCAATGTATAAACCAACTTTTGTTTCATATGTTACATTATGAAGCTGATGTTCGGCATTTTGGTTTGGTCGCCCTTGCTGCTATTGTGGTTCATTTTTTACGTTTTTTTCTGTTCGCTTTTCTGGATGGCTGGAAAATTGCTTTTCAATGTAATTATCAAGCATCATCACCACCATCATCGTCGCCGTCAGCATTGGAGCTGTCCTTGCAATCAGCAGCCGATGAGTGAGTAATTGGATTGATTTCAGGTTTCGACTGATAATTTAATTGATTTATTCACACGACTCAATACGAGGACAATTGTTGTTTGGAGTGTGGCACGCGGGACTTGCCGGGGAGACGTGCGCATAATTTGGAAATGGATTGGTTCAGTTGAAATGTCCATTTGACGCATGGTGCGGTTGACAATGTATATCGTGTGGTGGGCACGATTCACTCTTTTTTGGTCAAGCGGTATTGCTGGTCGGTTTTTACATTGTAATAATTTCATTACAACTGTTGCAGCTACTGATAAACAAAATTGAATTAGTGTTTTGATATCAAATATCCATGCTGAGCTTTTAAGTTGTATATTTTTATAACAAAATAAAGAAAATTGCGGATAATTGACGTTCGGTTCAATTTTGTAGAGTTTAATCCAGATTAAAGATCTGAATTCGCCGGTATGGTGGTACAGTCGTCAACTCGTACGGCGTAACAACGTGCCTGTCATGGGTTCAAGTCCCGAATAGACCGTGCCCCCTGCTATGGTGCCCGAAATACGTAGGACAGACTATCCTGCTATGGTAACAATAAAGTCTCTGAAAGCCAAGCTCACTTCACACTTGTGGGTACAGGCAGGCCTTGACCGACAGCGGTTGTTGTGCCAAAGAAGAAAGACTTAAATATTCACTCTTTTGATTTTAAACGCTGATTTTAATTCTGAATCAAAACTAGTTTCGCATTTTCATTCTAACTTCAGTAAGAATCCAGACGAGTACGGAAGGATCCAGAGGATTCCGGGAGATTCCGGGCGAGTTCGGACGATTCTGCATAAATTCCGACGACACCAAGAGGATTTTGAACAGTTCCCGTTGAGTCCAAACTATTCCGGACGACTCCGTGCCACTCTGGATGACTCCGCATGGCTACGCACGACTCCGGTTGGCTCAGATTTACTCTGGTTAAATCCAGGTTTGAGGAAGTTCGGATGACTCTGGAAAACTTCAAATGATTCCGTTTGGCTCTGGGCGAATCCAGTCGACTCTTGATGATTTTAGTGAGTTGAGATAACTCTGGATGAATCCTGGCGACTTCAGGTAAACTATGTACGATTTCGGTTGCATTAGGATGACTCCCGAACATTCCCGAACTCTGGGCGAGTGCATTTGAGTCCGGGCGAATTAAGATGGGTCTGGACAACTCTGGATAGGTTCAAATAAATCCGTAAGATGCTCTATTCTAGAAACTGTTCAAACTCCTCGTGCATCGGGAGTCGCCGAAACTCATCCGGAGTCGACGGTAGTTGCCCGGAATGATCCGGATTCGATGCATCCAAACTTGGCTGAAAAGGGTTTATAAACCCAGAAATTAGTCCGACTTGGGTTTTTGTTAAATTTTCAATTTCCTCATCGTTAGTAAGCTTAGCTTTACAATACGTTTGGTTTTATAGCTATGAAAGATACACACGAATATTGTTTTTCTTCATTACGACATTCGTCCCGACATTAGAATATGTTGTCTCCGTTCAGTGCCTCACCGATTTTTGCAAAGTGCCAATTTCTACACGATTTACTCTATGTTTCAAAATTATTTCGAACTATTTTTACAACATTTTTATACACTGAAGTAGAGAAAAGTAGAGCAGTTCCACCCAGACGCACAATAAAGTCTCCCCTTTAACAGCACTGAATGACCCAGGAAGTCTACCGGCCCATCCCTTGCCAAATTATACGAAAAAGATTATGACAAGTAAAAATAGCCAGAACCTTTCGGAGGAACGGAAGGAGAAAGCAACGGCAAAAAGAAAGCCATCCGCAAGTGAAAGGAGACACTTCTTATCAGAAGGCAGGGTGGCAGGACCGAGCAAAAAAAAAAAAAAACGACGTCCACAACTTCCGGGCGGCCCAGGACCAGAATAGAATGGGCATAAAAGTTCCCTTTTTGTTGGAGAATCATCATCAGCCCATCGTACGTGATTCATCCCAAAAAACGATAGAATGAGAAAAGAAAACTCATACATGAACAGCACCACACCAACGCACACGCAGAAAGCCAGCTGGCCTCGGATTCCTCGGACTAAATGTGCGGAAGTGAAGCAAAATTCGCTTCTTTCTCAAGACGTTCCTATTGACGAGACGTTCCTATTCGAACTCGTCTCCTTGTGTGCGAGTATTGTGAAAACCGATTTGATTCGATCATAACTCTTCCCTCGGAGCAGGGGGAGAGAGTGAAGGAGTCTTTTTATCTCGATATTTGTGTTGTGCATCCCACAGCGACCCAGAGAGTTGAGTGGCCAGTGATGGATGGATGGCCCTCGGTGACAGGGCGCTACAAATGTCAACTGGAATTGCTCCCCACGGGGAGAGAGGCGGTAGAAGGTTGGCTCTGGTTGTCCGGTCGGTCGGGTCGGGGTGGATGCGAAAGCGGCCGTGAAAAGTAAAGAAAACGGTTTCCATCTCGATCGATCTTTCTCTCTCCCCTTCGTTGGTAAAAAGGAGAAAATAAAATTTTATTGCATATTTTTATTGCCATTTCTTCCTGCTTGTTCCTACCGTAGGATGGTCCCGGTCGCCCGATGGGTTTGCGCATTGCTGCTGACGGAAGCCAAGGCACTGCTGCTGATTTCTGGTTACTGCCAGTTCATGTCCTGTCTTCTACTTTTTGCCCCCCCCCCCCAGACCGTGGCAACCCGAGGGAGATAAGTTGTTTTTCGATCAATTCAATTGCTCACCGCCGAACATGGAAGAGGCGGACCACCGGCCCATTGAGAAAAGGTCGGTTCCCGAAACGGTTTGCCTCAGCGCTGATGATGGCGACAATAGCTTAGACGTCCTGCTCCTCTGTAAGAAGCTCCACACCATTTGAAGAACAGCATTTGGTTTGGAAAAGGGAAACCTTTTTTGGTAGGAGAATAGCATCAAGCATCCAACGGGATTTTTATTACTCTTCGAGTAGCATCGTTGAGTCGGGGATTTGGTGTCTTCTCGTTGAATGTCCGTTCTTTTTTTTTCGGCCGTGTCACGATGACCAGGGGAGGATTGTGCTACAACGGTGGTGCTTCATCAAGACGAAGACGGTGATGAATTTTTCCCATTTTAATTGAAATTGTGTCCTGCCAAACTTCCTGCCCGATGTTTTACGGGGTTGAGGCACCGTAACAAACGGTGATTGTCAAACGAATTCGTATCGTAAACGAGCTCATGAGAGTGTACTGTTTTGTACGGGGTGCTACACATACACCGCCCTGCGGGTGGAATTGTGTTATGTTTTTCCCTTCCCGTTTTTTTCTATATATTTTTAGGGGCAATTGTATTTGTTTTATCGTTATCGAATTTTCATCAATCACTCTGTGGCTGCGGTTTGGTAGAGGATGTACTGCTGCCTGCCCAGAGGTTCCTCCCAGACGCTGTTTTGCCGCTGTATTGACAATTGCTAGCGTTGTGCTACTAGCAATCTCTTGGCTAATGTTTGTTTTATGCTGATGCGACGTAGAACGTCGAATAAATTACTTACTGGTAGTGGCTTTCGAATTGGTGGCACTGATGATCATCTCTGCATTGCATTCAGTTTATTGAGTTCTAAATGACAAAGTTCCATTGTTTTGCAAGTGTTCTGACAATAATTCGAAATAATCGTTTTTTCATTCAAATTAACTTAAATGATACCATAACCGCTACAGAAAACATGGATGATTTGCCCACCTAATACTTTATACTGAGAGTTCTATGCCTGTTATGCTTCAAATCTCGATTTAATTGTCTTGGAATGCAATAGTATCTATGATAGGTGTGTTTACACTTTTAAGAACATTTAACTGATTAATGAGTACATTGACACAATATACAATCCATAGAATATAAAGAAATCAATATTATTCATTTAAACAACTATAAACAATTAATAAACACGTATCTGATTTAATTTATAAATTTACTAATGGATACTAATACACTTTTGTTACAAGCTTTAACACTTAATTTCAAAAATGTTCCACAGCCTGGCTCTCATATGGTTATAGACCTAGGGGGTTTGGTACTCTCGTCGTGGTTCTGCACGCAATGGAGTCTTCTTATATTTTGTGTAACACGTCCTCTACGCGGTATGTCGGCCTATACAGGCTTTCGAAACTTTATTCAATACCAAAACGCTGCTCGGATTAGCAGGTCTTTGCTACGGTGAGACGCTTCATTCAAGGCTAGAACTCACGGACGGCAATGTTGTTACGTCGTACGAGTAGACGACTGTACCACGAGACCGCCCTTATGTAAATGCAATGGAAACTATGTAGTCCAAAACAAAACGGGCCATGTCCTACTCCGCAGTTTCATCATTCTACGATGTTCCACAGGTAAATAGTA